>PVKZ01009125.1:0-12333 GCA_004027375.1 Macroglossus sobrinus
TTTTTTTCAATTATAGTTGGCATACAATAATATATCAACTTCAGTTATACAGCATATTGATCAGAGATCCACATAACTCACAAAGCAATCAGCCCACTAAATCTAGTACCTCTCTTCCCCTTACATATTTATTACAACATTATTAACCGTCTTCCCCATGCTACACTCTATATCTCCATGTCTATTCTGCAACTATCTATTTGTACCTTTTAATCCCTTTGCCTTTTACTTGGTCCCCCCAATCCCCTCCCTTCTAGTATCCCTCTAAATATTCTCTGTATCTATGAGTTTATTTCCTCTTTTGTTGTTGTTCTTGTTGATTTTGTTCTTCAGATTCCACGTGTATGTGAAATCATGTGATATTTGTCTTTATCCGACCCATTTCTCTCAGTGCAATACCCTCTAGGTCCAATAAGGCAATATCTTTTTCCATCCCCTTCCTTTTTCTTATGTAGAAGTATTGTTTTCTTATCCATTCAGCTGCTCAATCTTTTGGTTGGAGCACTTAATTATTTTCCATTTAGATACTTACTGATAGGAATGTAGTTACCATTCTTTATTCCTGTTTTTGATACGTGTTTTTCTTCTTAAAGCAGTCACTCCAACATTTCCTGTAATACTGGCTTGGTGATGATAAATTTCTTTAGCTTATTTTTGTCTAGGAAGCTCTTTATTTGTCCTTCGACATTAAATGACAACTTTGCTAGATAAAGTATTCTTGGTTGTAGACCCTGGGTTTTTATCACGTCGAATATTTTGTGCCAGGCCTTTCTGTCCTGCATACTTTCTTTTGAGAAATCATCTGCCAGTCTTATGGGTGCTCCTTTGTAGGTAACTAACTGCTTTTCTCTTGCTGCTTTTAAGATTCTCTCTTTGTATTTAACCTTTGGCATTTGAATTATGATGTGTCTTGGTGTGGCCCTCTTTGGGTTCCTGGTTTTTGGCATTCTCTGAGCTTCCTGAGGTTTATGTCTATTTCCTTCACCAGGTTAGGAAAGTTTTCCATCATTATTTCTTCAAATAACTCTTCAACATCTTGTTTTCCTTCAGATACCCCAATGACACAGATACTTTTACCTTTAATAGTGTCCCACAGGCTCCTTAAATTATTATTATAGTCTTGGCTCCTTATTTCTTGCCATTGTGATTGAGTGCCTTTGGCTTTCCCATCCTCTATATAGGTCATTTGATCCTCTTCTTTATTCATTCTGTTTATTACATTTAATATACTTCTCATCTCAGATAATATGTTCTTCATTTCTGACTGGTTCTCTTTTATAATTTCCATTTCCATTTTCATGTTCTTTTATCTCTTTGTTGAAGTTCTCACTGAATTCATCAACACTTCCCCTAAGTTCATTGAGCATCTTTTTAATCGATGTTTTCAACTCTGCATCTGTTAGATTGCTTGACTCCACTATTTGTAGATTTCTGTTCTGTTCTCTCATATGGTTTCTGCTTCTTTGCCTTCCCATTTTGGCTGCCTTTACTGTGTCTGTTTCTATGTACTAAGCAAAGCTCTTAAGTCTCCCGGTCTTATTAGTGAAGCTTTGTGAAGTAGGTGTCCAGTGACACAGTCCTGAGAGGTTCACCTGCAGGCCAAAGTTAGCCCCAGTGTCTGCCTTTCTGGGGCCACCTGTTAAGATTCAGCAAGCAATCCAAAAATGCTGTGCTTATAGTTGCCTGAAAAAGCCATGCCAGAAACCAAGGCCAGCTGCCACCAGTGGGGGTCTAGGCGCTGCTCAGCAAGGAGCACCTGACTCACTGAGGATACACCCGGATGTGGCTTGGGTGGGGCCGCGACTTGGGGGAGGCAGACTTTCAGGGAATCCTCTGGATGGACCGACCTCTGTTATCCAGTTTGATGACATCTGAGCTATGGCGGCGCTGAGTCTGTGCACTGAGAGTGGCGAGGGCTCAACAGAGGAACAATGGATACCACCGGCACTTCTGTACAGGAGAGATTTTTGCCTCTGACCCTCACGCTGACAACTCAGTGTCTTTCTATAAGTCTTGATGCATCTGCACTGGCACTGGTCCTCAGAGCAAGCAGGTTCATCATTGTAAAAGTCTGCTTGCAGCCATGGCCCCTTTAAGAAACATCTGCAGCTTCTGGCTGCCACTGCCATAACCTCTGCTGTTCCACTCAGCCACGGTGAACCGAGCAGCCTCGTATCCTTGCTCTGTCCTACCTCCTTCTATTGCAGGGTGATATCTTAATTCTCTCTGTAGTTGTAGGGCTTGTTCATCTAGATCCCTGGTGATTTTCCTAGCTGTTTGTTCCCTGTTTCTTTTACAACTTTGATTTGGTCACAAGAGGGATGAACAGAGCTTTCACATCTACACTATTTTTTTCACTTCCTGGTTTTTTAATTTTTAAATGCTACCTAAAAATTAGACTAATCCAATTTTGTCAAAAGTAATAACTCACTTGTCTAGAACTTTTCTTTACATTGTCTTATGTGACCTTCACAACATCTCATGGGATATATCATTTTCTCCATTTTACAGAGGGAAAAAATGAAGGCTTGCATGGATCAAGCAATGTGCTAACTATTGTAATATGCAGATAAGGCAGGATTTTTGACCCTAACGTGAGTTCTTCCAACCATATACCATTGACTTTCTTCTAATAAATAACCATCAGAGAATGAAGAGAAGGTCACCTAGGAGGAGTCCCAGTGCTTCCAGCCAACACCCCAAACATTTGTTGCTGCACCAACTTGACCCACCATGCATTTGAGTAACATGTGTTGAATACCTACAACCTACTGGGTAATGTGCTTTCTTGCTAGGTACTGAGAATAGAGTTCTGAGTCAGAAATCCCCCCACCTCAGACTAACAACACAGTTAGAGAGATGCTGAACAACTGAACAAAAACAAAAGTAATTTAAACTGATACCAATCTCTCTGAAAGGAAGCAATGGGATATGGGGATAGAGAATAATGACACTGAGGTTTGAGAGATGATTTTCAAGGAAGGGTTACCTGAGGATAAGACATTGAAAAATTTATACTAAGGATGTTAAGTTTCCCAGAAATGGGAAAAGTGAGAATGGGGACAAGGATGGTCCAGTCAGAGAGAGGTCTGTGTGGGAATTCCTTAAGGTTTGAAGGACTGTGAATCTTTTGAGAAAGTGAATGGGTGCTCATAAGGCTTCAGTAAATGTAAGAAGACTCATGACATGTATTAAACCTGAAACAATTGACAGGAACCAGAAAATTGGAGGTCTTGAAGACCATAAAAGAAACATAATATTTATTCTAAAAATAATGGGGAAATCTGTCAGTTTTAAGCAGGAGAGTGACACCCTAAATGAGCTATGATTCTGCAAGTCTCCACCAGCTGCTACATGGAGGGCTGCTGAAGGCAAAAATGGAAGTAAAGAAACCAAATAAACAGTTATTTTATTTACTTGGGTGAGACGATGGTTGGATCTAGGATGAGGCAGGTGCAGAGAGATAGAGTTGCGCCATATTTTGTAGATGTGCTTTGTCCTCAGATGGAGAGGCCCCTGCAACTGGGCAATGTAACCAGAGTCCAGGAGTTTATCTTGCTGGGTTTGTCCACAAGGCCATACATAAGGGACATCTTGTTTTATATCTTCCTGTCCCTCTACCTGCTGACTCTCCTGGAGAACACACTCATCATCTACCTCATTTACATTCACACTGAGCTCCACAAGCCCATGTACTTCTTCCTGGGAAACCTGAGCTGCCTGGAGATGTGCTACATGTCAGTGATCATGCCCAGACTGCTCATGGGTCTGTGGACTGGACTCTGCCATGTGCCCTTCACAGCCTGCATGACTCAACTCTTCTTCTTCATCTTCCTCATCTGTACTGAGTGCACCCTCTTGGCCTCCATGGCCTATGACCGCTATGTAGCAATCTGCCACCCACTCCACTACCCACTGCTCATGAGGCCCCAGGTCTGTCTGGGTTTGGCCATGTCCTCATGGCTTGGTGGGCTGCTTGTCTCAGTGGTCAAGACATCATGTGTTGCTAGCCTGTTCTACTGTGGCCCCAATGTCATCAATCACTTTTACTGTGACGTTTCTCCTCTACTCAACCTTTCTTGCACCCATGTGGCTCTGACAGAATTGGTGGACTTCATCTCTGCCATCTTCATCCTTTGGGGCTCCCTCCTTGTGGCCATAGCCTCCTACATGGCCATCAGCAGGGCTGTGCTCTGTATGCCATCAGCCACCGCCCGTTGTAAAGGCTTCTCCACCTGTGCCTCCCACCTTGTGGTAGTTGGGATCTTCTACTCAGCCACTATCTTCATCTATGCCTGACCCAGCTGCATTGAAGCCATGGACCTCAACAAGGTGCTGTCTGTCATCTACACGGTGGTCACACCCATGTGCAACCCCATCATCTACTGCTTGAGGAACAAGGAGGTCCAGGAAGCTTTCCACAAAAGCCTACACTGGTTTAGAGGCTGACCAGCAGACCCAGGAATGGGGATACTCAAGCTATCAATGTTTTATATTGTCATTGAAATGTAATTCATATATCATACATTTCACCCTTCATAAATGTACAATTCTTTGGGTTTTAGTACATTCACAAAGTTGTATGAGACCATCACTCACCACTATCTAATTCCACAACATTCAGTCAGCACCAAAGAAAATCTGTATACATGAGAAGTCACTCCTAAGCCCTTGCACCTGCCCTAAGGAACCACTAATCTTCTTTTTGTCTCTGAACTTTCCTGTTTTGAATATTTTACATAAATATAATCATTAACATGTGGCTATTTATATGGTTCCTTTCACACAGCATAAAATTTTCAAGTTTTGTGTATATGGTAGCATGGTTCACTTCTTCATTCCTTTTTATGACTGAATAATATTCCATTTTATGTATATCATGTTTTGTTTACTCAATCAATTGACATATATCCGGGCCAGTGACACCGACTGGGGTATAGGAACTGCTGGAGCCTGGTGAGAGAGGAGGGAAGGAGAAGCACGAGAGGGAGAGCTGCATCTGCCTGTGCTGACCCTGGTGCACAGGGTCCCCTTGAACACCCCCCATGACCCTGGAATGAGGGCCATAGGCCTTCCTGTGGCCCTCAAGGCCTGGCTGGTGCAACCCATCTGCCCCGCTAAGCTTATCTCGCTGAGCTGCATCTGCAGCAGCTTGTCCGCCTCAGGGCCTTCATGGAAATGCTTTTCCTTTTGGTGCTGGTTTTGCTGTTTCTCTTTTGCAAGGTCCTGAATGTACTGTCTGTCCTCATGGCCCTCTGACTTTCTCCCTAAGTCCAGTTTCTAAGACCTCAACCCCATGATACCCACCGTGTCCTCCTGTCTCCGGCCCTGTGTGCTTGCTATACTGTTCTTCACCTGTTGGTATTGTTGGGTATTTTTCATCCTCCATGTCTCCATGCAAATGTCCCTTTTCAGAATCCCCCAACCCCTGATGGTCAGAAATAATGTGTCAGCCAGCCCATCCACTGCCTACATTATCTGGAATTATGTTGAATTTAGTTTTCACTCCATAAAGTCAATTTCCCGCTACAGACTGTGAATACCAGGGGAATAGCCAACTCTCCATGGAATGCCCTGCAGTTTATTTTCCATTATATGGTACTATAACTTATCTTCATGAGAGTTTTTGTGAATATAAATGAGATAATACGCAGAAGTACATAGCACTGGGGTTGGCATGTGCAGATGTTCAGTACATATGAGTGAACACGCTTAGGGTATTGGTGTTTGTTAAATGAATCCAAAACCCTAAGCATGTAATTTCTATACTATTATGTACAAAATGAAACTTAGATATATGTCATGGCATTTAAGTACCCTGGATATAAACCCTGCCCCCATATTCACCCATTTGTTTCAGCCATATTGGATTTACCTGGCCTTGTCACAGGCCTTGAGCTGGGGTGTAGGGGTGAAAGAAAAATCAGAGCTGTTCCCTACCCTTATGATACCTTGGGGAAACAGATAGATGATTTCTTCAAAAGGTTACAAGAAGATGTTTCTAGAATGGAGTCCCGATCTCTGGTCTCATGTCTAGCTCGTATTAGGTGCCCTGTCAACATTTGCTGCAAGCATTAACCTCTGTCTTGACCACGATTTTATCCATGACACCTAATACAATGCCTGGCCCATGGCAGACGCTGAATAAATCCTTATCCAATGACTGAGCATCTATCTCATATGTAGTCATACTCCCCAGGACCTAGACCAGCATATGGCACATGGTCCTCACTCAAAAATATTTGTTGAATAATTAAAGGAAAGCTCTTTTCTTAGTTCTTGCTGCTCCCCTCTGCTTAAACACATTCTTTTCATGATTTACCCCAAGTGCTCACTCACTGCTCATTTCTGGGCTCACACTGACTGCTGACTCCCCTCTCCAGAGAGCCCTAAAATCATGCCAATCTTAGGTCACATGGCATCTAGCCACACAGCAAGTTAATGAGGCTGGAGACAAGGACCAGGTGTTGAAGCCCTACATCTGCAATCACTAACCCTGTAATGCCAGCAGGATGCCAACTTTCCTCCCAACATCACTTGCTCATCTATAAGTGGGTTACATCATAAAAAACAACAATGACAAAAAAACAACAACAAAAACAACTGTGTCTAAGGACTGTAGATAGAGATTAAGCCCTGAGTATATGTGTCTTGCTCTAAGTCAAGAGGAAGTGGCACTCTTCAATTGAAAAACTTTCCGAGTCACAGTTTGTGAACAGCAGGCCAGAGATGTATGCTCTTGCCTATCCATCAACCAGGCCCACACTCTCACTTCTCGAAGTTGGAGATGTCATGAAAACCACTCTGTATACTTACTGGTGCTCCTGCACTGTACCATCTCCATATCAGCCCCCTAGTCCTGCATTGTACCATCTCCATGCCAATGCCCTGGGCTTGGCCATGATCATTCTTCACATAAAGGATGTCAAAAGCTTATAAGTGACCCCTCTGCTTCTACTCTTGCCAGCCCTAACTCACTTTCCACCAAAGTGATGTGATTTATCTTACAGTGGAAAACAAGAGGGTGACTAGTTCTCCTGTGAAGCACAGACCACTAATCCTACACCCCAGGTTGGAGACCCTGTCAGTCTCCAGGTGGACACATTTTAGATTTCTCTTCCAGTACCCAAACCAACAATCATTCTTATTACCTCTCTAGAGACCCATAGCTGCCTTGGCCCTAGTCTTATTTATCCAACTGGTATTTACTGAGCATCCATTCTGGTCCCATGACTGTGCTAGGCAACTGGGCTTCTCTACAGTGAACAGACTGCCAAGGGCAAGGGTGAAACCAGGAAGAGTGATCAGGAAGCTGCTGCAGCTGTCTTAAGGCTGGGTGAGGGTGGCTGGAATTGTGGCAGTAGATGTGTCCATTAGGATAATAGACATTGCTGAAGGACTGGATATAAGGGGTATAATGTGGGCAGGGAGAAAGGAAAAGTGACTCTTTCATGTTTGGCCAGAGTACTGGGATAACATGATTTACTGAGATAGAAAGACTCAGAGACGGTCAAATTTGGGGTTGAGGTAAGAAGAATGGGGGTTCAGCTTGGGACACAAATATGAGAGCTTAGTGAGATGCCTCAATTGGGTTGGAGTGGAGACAGCTGGATTTACCAGTCTGGGGTTCAGATGAAAGTTCAGGATGCAGTTAAATATTTGGGCATCATCATCATAGAGAGACTTTTCAAGGTTATAGAGAGAATGAGCTCAGTCAAAAATATGATGTTGATTTAACTTCTCAAATTTTCACTTCCTCCATTGTAATTGATGGAGGGTGTAGGAATTGGTCTCCTTAACTGGGCCCTCACTACCATACGAAGTGCTATTATCATCATCCTTATTTCTTATAGGAGGAAACTGAAAGTTAAAGAAGTTAAGTGAGTTCACCCATGTAAATGGAAAAGCCAGGATCTGAACCAGAGTGTCTACCTCTGCGATAAGCTTGATCCTATACAGCTTTTACACAGTAGGCAGTAAATAGTTTATAAAACACACACACACACACACACACACACGCATGTGCACACGCACGAGTTCCCTCCTGTGCACCTGTATTATTTTCCCCAAACTCACAGAAAACAGTCCCTTCTTGTGCCTCCCTCAGTCCTGGTGGATGAGGTTATTTGCAATTACCCAGAGAGGTTGCTGAATCATGCCCTCCACTGCCTGTGAACTGGGACCAAGGGCAAAACTCAGACAGCTGGGTTCAAATCTGGGCTCCACCCTTTCCTCACCGTGTAATCATGGGCAAGGACCTTGGCCTCTCTGAACTTCCATTCCCTAGTTAAAAAAAAACTGGAGAAAAGGTTTTTGAAAGTCTCTATCCACAGGTTCATGAGAATCCAGTGAGCTTGCACATCATAGACTTTGAACAGCGCCCAGCACCCAGCAGAAACAGATTTGGAGGACACACCCTGGGTAGTGGCAGAGGATACAGGTGGGTTGTAGCTAAGTGAGATGTTAGTTTTACCATAAAATTTTAAGGTTTTTCAGGAAAAATGTGTTTCTATACTATTAACATACTATTTTGCTTCACCTCAAATAAAATAGAGACAATATTTTCCTCATTGTGGTGATTAGAAGTTATCCCCTACTCAGTAAAACATGGGCTAGCACCTAGTAAGAGCCCAGAAATAGTTATTATCATTAACTATTAAAAATAAATAATCCCAGACACCCCTCCTAACTGTGTGACCATTGGACAGTTTGGTTCCTTCTCCAAACTTCCACTTCCATCCAAGTAAATTGGAGCTAAGAAGACCTAACTGCCACAGCGTGAACAGCTCACACACAATTTCCACCACTGCTCTCAAGACAGGGAAGCAGTTAAGGGTCAAGAAGCCTGCTGCCGACTCTTGTGCATGAAGGCATTGAATCTGATAACTCAGCAAACATTTGATGGGTTTTGAGTTATGCTCCCTAGAGCATCCCATTGGATGGGATCATAAAATTACAGAATCTTTGGTTTCTTCCAGTGACCTTACCCATTTCCCTTCAGTGATTCTGGAGCCAGGGCCAAGACAACATCCCCACCAAGTAGTTGTTAAGCCCTTGCTTGCATATCTCTCATGACAGGGAGCTTATCATCTTCCATGACAGCTCTTTCATGCTGAGACAGTAAGAGCGATTACAAAGATATTCTCACCAGCATTCACATACATAGTTGGCAGAGTGTAAGTTGGAACAAATTCTTTGGAGGGCACAGTAGCAATATCTGTCCACATGAACACTTAGGATCTCTGTTGGTACTGCAATACCACTTGTAGGAATTTATTACCCTGAGTGATTTACATATGCACTCAAAGGTCTGTGCATGAACTTGGTTGAGGCAGAGCATTATTCTAAAAAGAGGAGATTTGAGGGGACTAGGCAAACACATTCCAGTATATTCTTAGAATGGGAAACTCAACAGACCCTCATGGACAGGAATGGTACTGATATGTGAAAAGCAAGCTGCAGAACACTGGAGAATAGACTATAATTTCCATAAATGACAGGGAAGAATATGCATATTTGTATATGATATATATTTGTTTACACAATGAATGTTCCTGGAAAAGCACAAAATATTTTGCTAACAGTGATTGTTTGCTCTTGAAGTTTCACTGGGAGTCATTTCACTTGGAGCATTTTTAATTGTGTCTGTATTTTGTCATGTATATTCTTTCTAAAATTTTTTCTTCTGCAAAAATTGTAGACAGTGAAGAAAGAATGAAAAACCTTCACAAACAAACAGACTTGCTATAAAAATATCTTATCCACCCCTATAAGATCCCTAGAGTAGTCAAGTTCATAGAGACAGAAATAGGTTGGTGGTGTAGGGGCTGGAAGAAGGGGATAGGGAGTCATTATTTAATGGGGTCAGAGTTTTCATTTCTTAAGATGATAAAGTCTCAGAATTTGGCTGCACAACAATGTGAGTGTACTCAACACTACTGAACTGTACACTTTAAAATATTTAAGATGGAGGCAGAAAAAAATGGTGTAGATAATAAAGGCTCCTCTGTTCATCCCGCTGGCATCCAAATCAAAGTTATGACAGAAACAAGGAGCAAACAGCAAGGAAAAATTGCCTGGGAACTAGATGAAAAAGCCATACAACTAGGGAGAAACTTAAGAAATCAATTTGCAACAGCAGAAGGTAGGTCGGGGCGAGGATGTAAGGCTGCCTGGTACTGAGTGGCTGAGTGGGTCAGAGGTGGCAGCAGTGGCAGCCAGAAGCTGCAGATGTTTCTTAAAGGGGCCGTGGCTGCAAGCAGACTTTTACAATGATGAACCTGCTTGCTCTGAGGACCAGTGCCAGTGCAGATGCATCAAGACTTATAGAAAGACACTGAGTTGTCAGCGTGAGGGTCAGAGGCAAAAATCTCTCCTGTACAGAAGTGCCGGTGGTATCCATTGTTCCTCTGTTGAGCCCTCGCCACTCTCAGTGCACAGACTCAGCGCCGCCATAGCTCAGATGTCATCAAACTGGATAACAGAGGTCGGTCCATCCAGAGGATTCCCTGAAAGTCTGCCTCCCCCAAGTCGCGGCCCCACCCAAGCCACATCCGGGTGTATCCTCAGTGAGTCAGGTGCTCCTTGCTGAGCAGCGCCTAGACCCCCACTGGTGGCAGCTGGCCTTGGTTTCTGGCATGGCTTTTTCAGGCAACTATAAGCACAGCATTTTTGGATTGCTTGCTGAATCTTAACAGGTGGCCCCAGAAAGGCAGACACTGGGGCTAACTTTGGCCTGCAGGTGAACCTCTCAGGACTGTGTCACTGGACACCTACTTCACAAAGCTTCACTAATAAGACCGGGAGACTTAAGAGCTTTGCTTAGTACATAGAAACAGACACAGTAAAGGCAGCCAAAATGGGAAGGCAAAGAAGCAGAAACCATATGAGAGAACAGAACAGAAATCTACAAATAGTGGAGTCAAGCAATCTAACAGATGCAGAGTTGAAAACATCGATTAAAAAGATGCTCAATGAACTTAGGGGAAGTGTTGATGAATTCAGTGAGAACTTCAACAAAGAGATAAAAGAACATGAAAATGGAAATGGAAATTATAAAAGAGAACCAGTCAGAAATGAAGAACATATTATCTGAGATGAGAAGTATATTAAATGTAATAAACAGAATGAATAAAGAAGAGGATCAAATGACCTATATAGAGGATGGGAAAGCCAAAGGCACTCAATCACAATGGCAAGAAATAAGGAGCCAAGACTATAATAATAATTTAAGGAGCCTGTGGGACACTATTAAAGGTAAAAGTATCTGTGTCATTGGGGTATCTGAAGGAAAACAAGATGTTGAAGAGTTATTTGAAGAAATAATGATGGAAAACTTTCCTAACCTGGTGAAGGAAATAGACATAAACCTCAGGAAGCTCAGAGAATGCCAAAAACCAGGAACCCAAAGAGGGCCACACCAAGACACATCATAATTCAAATGCCAAAGGTTAAATACAAAGAGAGAATCTTAAAAGCAGCAAGAGAAAAGCAGTTAGTTACCTACAAAGGAGCACCCATAAGACTGGCAGATGATTTCTCAAAAGAAAGTATGCAGGACAGAAAGGCCTGGCACAAAATATTCGACGTGATAAAAACCCAGGGTCTACAACCAAGAATACTTTATCTAGCAAAGTTGTCATTTAATGTCGAAGGACAAATAAAGAGCTTCCTAGACAAAAATAAGCTAAAGAAATTTATCATCACCAAGCCAGTATTACAGGAAATGTTGGAGTGACTGCTTTAAGAAGAAAAACACGTATCAAAAACAGGAATAAAGAATGGTAACTACATTCCTATCAGTAAGTATCTAAATGGAAAATAATTAAGTGCTCCAACCAAAAGATTGAGCAGCTGAATGGATAAGAAAACAATACTTCTACATAAGAAAAAGGAAGGGGATGGAAAAAGATATTGCCTTATTGGACCTAGAGGGTATTGCACTGAGAGAAATGGGTCGGATAAAGACAAATATCACATGATTTCACATACACGTGGAATCTGAAGAACAAAATCAACAAGAACAACAACAAAAGAGGAAATAAACTCATAGATACAGAGAATATTTAGAGGGATACTAGAAGGGAGGGGATTGGGGGGACCAAGTAAAAGGCAAAGGGATTAAAAGGTACAAATAGATAGTTGCAGAATAGACATGGAGATATAGAGTGTAGCATGGGGAAGACGGTTAATAATGTTGTAATAAATATGTAAGGGGAAGAGAGGTACTAGATTTAGTGGGCTGATTGCTTTGTGAGTTATGTGGATCTCTGATCAATATGCTGTATAACTGAAGTTGATATATTATTGTATGCCAACTATAATTGAAAAAAA
>PVKZ01009126.1:0-12452 GCA_004027375.1 Macroglossus sobrinus
GGGGTCAGCCCGCTCCCGGTGGGCGCTCAGCCGAGGGACACTCTGTGGGGGCCGTGGCTGTGTCCCTGGTGTCCCGTGCTGGCGGGCCATGTGTGGACCTTCAGTAGCTCGTAAGGGACCTTCCAGGAGAACAGTTGCTTCCTTCAGCCCGGCCAGCCTCTTGATTGGTGTCCCAAGCTGTGACCTAAACGTCCAGGAAATTCGAGAGTGTGTCTCTTGGAGCATACGTACCCCTTGTGTGCCTTTACCAGCATTTACAAACTCGGGCCATCTCCATGTCATCCAGATTGGAGAGCATTCTGGGCCGGGAGTGAGGACCAGCGTGCTGAGGGGGCAGGGAGAGGAGCAGGGACGAGAAGATGCAGGAAGATGCACTTTGGCTCCACCTGGTTCCAAGGAGGATTGGGGGTCGTTTGCGAGGACGCGTGCGCTGAGGAAATGGGGGTGCTAGGAACACGGGGAGGGGAGATATATGCAGCCAGGGAGACGTTAGTGTACATCATGCAAGCCGAGAGACCCCGGACCCCTCCCCTCCAACACACACAGCCAGGAATATGAGCAGTTACACGGTCCCTACAACAAAATCCACACCGTTCGCCCAGAAACACTGATTCCTGGCCCTGAAACCCCGACAAGTCTCTCCTGTGTGGTGAGAGAAAGGGGACTCTGGGTGGCAACGTTAAACAAGGTCCTTAACAGTGTCCCGGGGTAAGACAAGGACCCACGCAGCGCCGGGCAGCCATAGAAATACTGCTGATCGTGCTGAATCCAAAGATGAAGTTGAGAGAACAATGAAAGGGATCCATTGTCTGCCTCCAGGAAACAGTGTCTATGTTGATATTTACAACAATGTTTCGGATAAACATCAGGCAGCGGGAAGGTTTGTTTCACGTCGGGAATCCCGTACGGAGTCACGTTCCTGGGCTAAGGATAGTATCCTCATAGGAAGAGAAAGCCCCCCATCAGCACGTAGCCTGACAGGTGAGCCCCGGATGTAGAAAGCAGAGCCTGCGCCTGACCGGGTTTTGGGAACAGGACGCGATGGGCTCCTTCCTGCGGGCAGACTCGCTCAGAGGGGACGGAGAGGGCTCGGGGATGGCTCTGACATCACCTTCGGCCCACCCAGCAGAGGAACCAGGACAGGAGGTGTCAGACCCTCGCCACTTCATGAGGCAGCGCTCCCGCCCGAGGGGAAGAGGGTGGGGACAGGTGGCAGAGGATTAGTCCAGAGTCTTCTCTCCAAGGGAGTATACTAGAAGCTTTTTTGTGACACAGGGACATGAGAGACCAGAGTCTCTCATGGGGGTGGGGCCGGCCACATTGCTGACAGTGAGTGGCATTGAACAAAGCCCAATTCCAGACCTGGAAAGGACCTTTGACCCCACCCCTTTGTTCTCTCTCCGTGGAAACGAATCGCCTTAATCCGTTTCCTTGATTTTATGTCCTAGACCCAAACTATGCTGGCCCTCAGAGGGACAAAGCAGCCAGTCCTTGACACAGGCCCCAGCCATTCCCCTTGTGGCCCTAGCATGGAGCAGAGGTCAAAGGCTAATTGTCATCTTGCTCCAAGCTCAAAGCGCTCGTTGATATTAATTGCTGGGTCCCGAGGGGCATTAGAGCTTGTGGCCCCTAGAATAGAATAGAGGGGCGTGTGTGGCTTGGAGAATCCTTGCCCCTTCACAAAGGGCAGGCCCCCCTCAGCCCCATCGGACCCTTCCAGGGCGTTCAGTGGGTGGGTTTATGTCGACGGACTTCCTGTTTCTTAAAACATTCTGGAAATCTGGCTTTCAATGTGAAACCTCCCCCTTTTTAAGATTTTTAAGAGTGTTTAAGACAAGTGTGGGCCACGCGAAAGCTGTGTGCCTTTTGCCTCATTTGTAACCTCTGCCCTGGACTTACTTCCCTCACCCCATCATTCTGTGCCTCAGGCCCCGAAGGACAAATCAGCATTTCCCACCCTGAGATCTGGAGGGCCCCCCCGCCCCGGGCTGTAGTTTTAGAAACACTTGCACTAAGAGCTGCTGTCACTTAAGGTAGTCAGTCCCTTGTCATCGGTGACCTAAACAAAATGCAGAGAGTCTTGTCAAAATGTGAGGAGGTCCCTTGCAAGCACCTGTCAGGGACCCGGTTTTGAGAAGAATTGCTCAGTAATTCTCAAAGATATACAGCTAATGGGAAGGGCCCCGGGCTGCTGTGGGACGCCCCCTCCTCTCCATTTGTCTGTGTTTAAACCCAGGGCGGTGGCCCTCCCTGCGACACTAGTTCACCGCCTGGCTCTGAGTCAGCCATTAGCCTCGCATGCCTCATCTTTCAAACGGGTGTAGTGATATTCAGGCCTTTAAGTACGGGGATGTAGAAAGAACTAGATTATGTAATACGTGCTGAACCGTTCTGTAGGCTACTAAGCTCGGTGAAGACCCGTGCATTCACTTGAGGCGTTGGGGACGGGCTCCCCCATATCTTGAGTCCGGCGCGCACTCGCGTGGGCTGTGGGCCGTGCTGTGCCGCGCCGGTCGCCGTTCAGAAGCCGGCCCTGGACAGGCCGGGAAGGGGTTGCTGAGTTCCGATTTGTATCCTTCGCCGATACTCGGACCGTGGCCGATTTGAAAGTACCCAGGTGACACTCCAGCGCGTCACCGGACGTTCCTGTGACTGTGAAGGTTGCTGCCGGTGGACGACTAAGCCCGAGGGGGTGGCGATCGTCTAACATGGGGCTTGGTCCTGGGGCCGTCCCGTCTTCAGGACCTGCGTGCGGAGAGGGGGTTGAGCTCGCCGGGCGCACGCGTGGGGCACCGCTGGAAGGGACGGTGAACGTAACGGGCCACGGAACCAAGGTCCGGAGGCGCTCGGGCCGGACGGGTGGGCATCGCGATGCTCGAGGGATGACTGTTCACAGGGAGAAAGACAGGGGTCTGTTCTTGAGTCCAACACGGCAACGTTCGAGGCGGAGACGGGGGAGACGCGCTTTGAAACAAGCGACGTCGAAAGAGGATGGAGGTTTTAACGACCCGTGAGCTCAGCACGAGTCCGGAGCGGGAAGGGCAGTTAGTTACGGAAGATAAATGGAGGACCGCGTCACCAGCTGGTCCTGTCTGACTAAAGAGAGCCATCACAGGTCCTCTCCTTCCTATTTTGCTGTGACACTAGCCCAGTGAGATGACACAGAGACGAAGCCGAGACTCTGGGAGGGCGACGTGACTCGGCACATCGTCCTCCCGTCCGTCAGTGGTGGGGTGACGTCGCAGGCCCCGGGTTCCGCCCTGTGCTGTGCTGACAGCACGTTGTTCTGAGGGCTGAGCTCCCAGAGGCTCCAGTGTCCCCCTCAAAGGCTGCGGGGGACAATGGGGGTGGTTCGCAGACGGCCGGGCAGGTCACCTGGAGACCAATGCGGGGATAGTGAAGAGCAGCGTCGGGGGCCGGGTCGGTTTGCACCACGGACTGGGTGGCTTAAGCGACAGGAACGCATCGTCCCACGGTCCAGAGGCCACAAGTCTGAGAGCAAGGTGTCGCAGGGCTGGCCCCTCCTGGGGGCGGTCCCAGGCCTGTCCCCTTGGCTGGCAGATGGCGTCTTCTCCTCTATGTGCTCATGACCTCTACCCTCCGTGTCTGTCTGACTCTGTGTCCGGATGTCCCCTCTTTTATAAGGAGACCAGTCGTACTGGATCCGAGTCGCCCTAGTGACCCCCTGACCTCTGTGAGGACCACACCGTTCAGGTCACGCTCCGTGGTCCTGCAGGTTGGGACTCCAGCACAAGGACTGGCGGGGAGGACATAATTCTACCACTGCAGGGGGCCGTGACCGCCCCCGTCAGCGCGTGGCGTCGCATCTTATGAGGGAGACAGACGAGCTCTAGGTGGCCAGAACCCCCAGGTCACCCTGGGTCGTACCCAGAGCAGGAAGACCCAGGGGACAGTTTGATTCTCTGCCACTCTGGAGTCCTTGGACCTGGGCGGCTGGCTGGCACGCAGGCGCCTCACCTGTCCCCAGCTGTCCTCGTGTGGGACTGTGTGGAGCCAGAGGGAGGCGTCTTTTCGCCCCGTGCCACGTAGACCCCTGTCTCCACTGTGTCCCTTGTGCACGTGGCAGCCAGCCCATGGCCGCGCGGCAGCCGGCTCCCCGGAGCTCCTGGCACGGCTGCAGCTGCTGGCCTGTCCACCGCTGCCTCTAAGGCCAGCTGGGCCACCAAGGCCACAGCCCCTCTGACGAAGTGGCTGTCAGGGGTGACCCCCTCTCCTCCATGGGGACTCCCACCCTCCTAACGCAGCCGCTGGGCCGGCTACCCGGGGCCTGCAGGCCTCGCCGTGGGGGGCTGTCTCCACCAGCACACGCTCAGCGCACGGGGACAGTGACACAGGTCCTTGCTCTCCCAGAGCCGCGGCTGCCCTGGGGCAGGAGCTGACGAGGACGTCACACTCTGGCCACCACCCCTACCCCTCACTGTGGAGGCCTGCGGGCCCCTCCGGTCTCTCTCTGGTCCTCAGACTCGCCGAGGGCTGAGGCCGTGCGAGTCAGCAGCACTTCACTGAGTCTGTCACCTAGAAGGTGCTCTCTAAATGGCGGGGAAGGGTAGGGCGGAGGGGGAGGAGGCTGTGCGGGAGGCGGCCCCGCTCGACCCTCAGACGCCTCAGACGTCAGCATCTCCAGCCTCGGCTTCCCTAGGCCAACAAGCGGCCGGCCGTGTGCTGTCTCCTTTAAGTCCAGTCGATTTGCTCCTTGTGGCGGCTCCTGAATGTCCCCCTTGCCCTCCGCTCCGGAAGCTTCTTCCCGAGGTTCTGGGTGGTGCACGCAGGCTGCCCGTGTAAGGCCCAGCCCGCATACTAAAGGCCGTTCCTTGCTCAAGGAAGCTTCCAGTGGTTTGGATGGAATCTGGACGCCCCACTGGGCTCCCAAAACCACCAGAACAACCTCCTGGCCGACCCCTCGCAGGCAGGCACCCTCCCTGCACTGTGGCGGTGAAGGGCTCTAGGGCTCGCTGGCTTCACTGCCCCCCTAGCTGGGGCGGGGCAGGCGGCAGGTGAGCAGAGCAGTGGCGGCCGAGCCCGCAGGGAGTGGAGCTGTAGGACGGGACACAGAGCATCGGGAAGCTGGTAACCGTGGCGACCGTTCATGAGGTGCTTGCCCTGTGCCAGGCGCTGTGCCGAATTCTGCACGCACACGACCTCACGTGAACCCTCCCGTCCACCGGAGGGTCAGCTGTGGGGCGCCCGGTCTTGCAGATCATGAGGAAAGTAAGCCTTGGACAGGTCAAGGTTATGGTCACTCACTGGGTGTGCCGGGCGTGAACCCACGATTGCCTCCCGAGCGGTGGTTCTCAGCCCTGGACAATGTCACCCTCCAGGGACAAAGGACGATATTGGGAGATGTTCTTGTCACACTGGAGGGGTGAGGGGGATGCTGGGGCTTACTGAGTAGAGACCGGAGGTCGTCCTCACGCCGGACGATAGGTGACACAGCCTCCACAGCGCGGAGCTGTCCGGCCCCAGATGGTAGCAACGCCGAGAAGACGTTAGAAGTCCGAGCGCAGAGCCAGCCCTCTGCGGAAGCAGCAGAGACCCCAGCCAGGGCAGTGGGCTCAGGGCCTGGGGGAGGGGGCCAGGCCCTCGGAGGGACTGGAGAAACGAGCGGGGTGGTGAAGCCCCGTTGTCACGGCCCATTGTCACAGTCCGTTTTCACAGCCAGGTTGCAATAGGCAGGGCAGGAGCCCAGATCTGGGGGCACGGGCACAGGGCGAGGGCAGGTGAGGGTGCCCTAGAGGGGACTAGTAGGTCAGACAAAGGTTTGTGGGGACCGGGGTGCGGCACCAAGCAGGTCCAGGCCCCGAGGACACCCCTTCTCCTCCCCGTGCCCGCTCCGTGGAGAGTCTTCAGAGGGCTTCTGGGCTGTCAGCACACGATTGAGGCCCAAGAGTCAAGCACGCAGTGCGCTGCGTGGGGACCAGGGAGAGGCTGCGCCAGCTCTGGCTGGGAGATCCGGGGTCGTAGGCAGGCCCCGTCTCTCCTCCACCCCCTGTACTTTCACCTGGCTCCCCGAGAGACTCGTGAGCCCGCAGGCACAGACAGAGCTCCCTCCCTTTGGCCTGGGTCATTTCTCCTGTTCCCCTAGGGCCAGGCTGAGTTCTTCAGGCCTGTGGCCACCACGTGGCGCCAGAAAGGCGGGAGGAGGTGGCCCTGGGACTGCCTGTGGCCAGGTGGCCACCTTTTCCCGAAGGAAGCATGGACTGCGGTGCCCAGGTGGGAGGGCAGGGAACAGGCTGACGTGGTGATCGTGTGTGTGCTTCCCGCCCAGGAGATGCACGGACACACACGCGTGTCCATGAGCAAGGCCCAGAGAAGCCAGGGAACGGCCCACAGCTCTACCCACAGGAGCGAGGGGCTTTTATACACACACACACACACACACACACACACACACACACACATGCACGCATGCATGCACACACACATGCATGCATGCATACACACACATACACACATGCACACACATTCATGCATACACACACATACACACATGCATGCATGCACACACGCATATACACACATACACACATGCACACACATATATGCACACACATGCATAGACATACATACATGCACACATGCACATACATGCATGCATACACACACATACACACATGCATGCATGCACACACGCATATACACACATACACACATGCACACACATATATGCACACACATGCATAGACATACATACATGCACACATGCACATACATGCATGCATACACACATACAGACATACACACATGCATGCATGCATATACACACATACGCACACAGACATACATACATACACACATGCACGCACACATGCATGCATGCATAAACACATATACACACATGCATGCACGCACACACACATATGCACATGCATGCATGCATACACACATACATGTACACACATGCATACACATACACCCATGCATGCATGCATGCACACACACATACATATACACACACATGCATGCATACATACATAGATTTTTCTTTTTTTGGCTAAAAGGTAATTCGTACACAGCACCTCAAGGAACCCGCTCAAACGCATCGAAACTTGTTTGAGACACCTGGATGGCAAATTTTCTGGAATTTGTATCCCAAGTGTCTGCAACAAGCTGCTTGAGATTCTTGAGGGCGTCGTTGAAAAGACAACTGAGGGTAATTCAGCTTCGCCGTGGAGGCCTCTGGGGGCCTGGATTTCGTTCTTCAAAAGGCAAGCGTTTGGGGAAGGGGCAAGGGTGAGTGTGCGGGTGTGCGCGCCCGCGCATGTGTGAATGTGTGTGTGCGTGCGTACGTGCGTGTGCGTGTGTGCATGTGCGCGCGCGCGCGTGTGTGTGTGCGTGTGTGTGACTAGTCCTAGCTGGCAGGTGTCCCACCAGGGGACACTGGGGAGGCAGCTTGGGATGAAGGAGAAAAACCCAGGACCTTGAATTTGGGAGACCGACCTGTGGCCCCCAGGCCACCCTGAAACACCAACCTATTCCTTCTCCTCAGAATGGGAAGCCCCCGCGCACGCGCGCGCACACACACACACCCGGCAGGTAGTGTGTAGTGTGTCAGTCAGGACCAGGCCGGTTACTGCTGGGAAAGTTCAAACCCTCGGTGTTGTGACCACTACGATAACACGAGCGCAGGCGGTCGCACCTCTCGGCACTGGGAAGCGAGCTGGAAATCCCGGTGGCCTTGGCGTGGGCTCGCTCTGCCTCTGAGACAGCGCAGCCTCTCACATGGGCCAGGCGCTCGGGCCTTATCCGTGGACGAGACGGAGAGATCTCTGCGCGATTGGAGTTTACGTTCAGACGGGGGGAGAAGAGTCACGCGTGGACATGATACGTAAGTGGAGGACACGGAAATGGTGGCAGGTGTGCAGCGCCGAGGGCAGACGGGGACCGCAGAGAAGCCTGCACAGAGCGTGGACAGTTTGCCCCATCGAGAAGGGGACATTCGAACAAAGACGTTACGATGGAGAGAGCCAGCCGTGCAGACAGCTGGAGGAAGCGTGTCCTGAGCAGAAGGGACAGCAGGCTCAAAGCCCCAAGGCGAGCGAGGGTCTGGACCTCCTGACGAACCCCGAGGAGGACGGGGGCCGGGGAAGAGGGCAGAATGAGGGCGCGGCAGGCGCCGAGGCCACCCAGGGACAGGGCGTGGTGATGGGACTGGGTCCCAGGCCCTGCAGGACCCCGGCCCTTTCTCGGAACAAGATGGGGGGCTTTGGGAGGGTTTCAAGCAGAGAAGCAACGTGGTCTGACCCCCTCTCAGAGGACCACTGTGTGGGCCATGCTGAGACTAAGCCATTGGGGGTGGGGTGGAGGCACGCTGGTCAGTATTCAGACTGGACCAGGGGTGGGGTGGGGGGTGGCAAGGAGAGCTGAGGGGAGTGGGGTTCCGGAGCCAACAGGATTTGCCTTCAGATTGGATGTGGGGGGGAGGGAAAGACGGGATTCCGGGGCATTCGAAGGCGGTGGGCCTGAGCACGTGCAGGTGGGCGAGGCTGGTGTGCAGGGAGCCACGCCTGGGGCGGCAGAGCAGGAGCTCCTGTGGGCACAGGACACTGGCGCGTCTACGCACGAGCAGGTGGCGGCTCCGAGCCGACAGCCGCGTGTCCGCGTCTGAGGACTGGGAGAGGGGACCGCGCTGGAGGACAGCTCTGGGCACTGTCAACACGTAGATGGTGCGTACAGCTGTGAGGCTGGATGCTGGACGAGGCCGCCGCGGCCGTGATGGGAGTGGTGACAAGGACGAGGACTGAGCCCTGAGGCGCCCCAGCACTGAAGGGAAGAAGAGCTGGATAGCCCGGGAGGCGAGAAGGGCCAGCAGGGATGCAAGAGGAGTGCCCAGGGGGACGTGTCCCCGAACCAAGGGGACAAAGTGTGTCCCAGAGGAGAGAGAGAGGGGCCGGCTGCATCGGACACCGCCGCTGGCTGAGCAGGACGGACGACGCCTGAGAACCGGTGGTGGTGGCTTTCAGTGACGCGGCGCTCACCGGTGGCCCAGCCAGGAGCGTTTCCAGGAGGGCAGCCGGCTGTGTGCCTGACGGGGCTGGGACTCGGGGCGTGTGGCCTCACGAACAGGGACACCACTTGTGAGAAGTTTTGTTGCAACCGGGCAGCGACCGGTGGGATGAGCAGATAGGGGAAGGGCCAGGACGCCACGTGCTGACGGGAGGGATCCAGAAAGGGGGTGGGGGGCTCCCCAGGCCATGGTGTGGGTGGTGTGGGAGCGGATGGCTGGGGCAGCCCTTGAGGGCGTGAGAGGGAATGGCAGGCAGCTAAGCACCTGAGCACAGGTAACTCGGCTGCAGGAAGGTGCGGGGCTCTGGGCGGGCCTTCGGGCCTTGGAAAGCTTCCTTTTCCTCAGTGAGGCAGAAGCAAGGGCATGAGCTGGGAGTGAGGAGAGGAGGAGGAGGCAGGGAGGAGATGAGAGAAACTCAGGTGGGTGGGTGGGTGGGGGGCAGCAGTCCATCCATGCTCCCGAAGCGACAGTGAGACCAGGTCAGGGTGGTTGTGTGTCTCTCTCCTGATGCTGGGACAGGGGAGGAGCTGGCGACGCTGGGTTTAACTCTTAAGAGAGTCAAGTGTATGTGCAAGGGAGGCAAAAACGCTCACTTTTATGTTCTGTATTTTTTATGGTGACTTAAGTGTGTGTGTGTGCGTGTGTGTGTGTGCATGTGCGTGTGCGTGTAAGATGCAAAGCCAGGGCTCTGAGGCAGCCACCAGCGGCAGGCGGGGTCCTGGCCTGCCCAGAGGCCAGTGGAAAGGGGTCTCTGGGAACCGCAGCCTCGAGGGGAAGCCCAGTGTCTGTTGCAAGAGAGCAAAGCAATGTCTGCAGCCGTGGCCGAGTGAGCTGACACAAAGGGGTTCCGTTGGGTGGCAGGTGGCAGCAGGAGCGGGGACACAGAGCCTGTGGAGCAGGACTGGAGGGCAGTCTGGAGGTTTCTGTGGTGCGTGGCACAGTCGGGGAGGAGGGGCCTATGGCAGTGAGGAGGCAGGGGCGCCCCAGGCACACATGGGGGGCGCTGGGAGGAGCGAGGGCTTCCTGAGGAGAAGGTGCGTTTCAGATCCTGTGAGCGGGGCTCACGCTGGACCTGGGTGGCGGCGCAGACATCCGGGAGGCCGGGCCCCGGTGCCCCTCCCACGGATGCTGTATCCACACGTTCCACTGCCCGCTGCCATTCGGTTTAATTCCCCCGAAATCGTCTTCAAGGACTGCAGATGCGTTCTCTTCTCTGTTTGGTTTTCTTCACTCAGGGGACATGTCAGCCCTCAGAATGTAGTGACCACCAGGGCAGAGCGGGAGCTGAGGCCTCAGAAGCTTCCTGCGCTAAGGGGCCCGAGGTTAGGCCACCAAGAGAGTGTCCTGACACTGGGGACGGAGCGCAGCCGAGGACCTGCCGGGCCCGGGGAGGGCGCGGGAGCCTGCGCCCAGGTTGGAGGGCTGGCGATGGAGGGGCAGGATTCTGGCCTTCCCCGGGCATGCCAGTCAAGGCCCCTCTGGCCGTCCTGGAGGTCGGGAGTAGGGCAGCAGCATCTCATGTCACAGATGAGGACGCAGGGCGCGGGGAGGAGGTAGCAGTTCCTGGACAGAGTTGGGAGTCCACAGGAAGCCATGAGACTGTCCCGAACCTGGTCCCCGGCTCCCCAGGCCGTGAACCCAGGACTGGACCAGTGTCTGCTGACCGACACGAAGCTGGGCGGGGTGTCTGGCCATGAAGAGGGGTGACGCCCTGGGGCTGCAGGCATCTGACAGATGGCAGGAGCAGGGCAGGAGTGGTGGCTTTGGCTGGAGACACAGGGTCTCGGGGGGAGGGGTGGGTTTCCCCATCCTGTGGAGCGAAGGAGGCTCCTGGCCTCAGGGAGGAGGCGGCGGGCCCTCTGCTGCCCGGCACCTCGACAGCCTGTGAGCCCCGAGGCCCGGACTCCCCCTTGCGTTTGCCCCGACGGGACAGGCCTGTGTGGGTCCACAGGGAGATGGATGGGAGCGAGGATGGTTCCGTGGGACAAACCCTTGTCACCACACCAGGCAGAGCCACACCATGTTCCACCCCCCAGGCCGCGGGAGGGGACCCACTCCATCCTTGCCAGGACGGGGACCAGGCCATGCTTTGCGCACAGAGCCACGGGCTATGGGGCAGGAACTGCTACGAGAGACCGAGAGATCACCCAGTGAACGGCGGCCATGACAGGAGGGAGCGAACCTGGCCGTGAATCCCAAATGTGCCTCCCCTCCCACGCCGGGTGGGTTCAGCAGCCCCACGTTTGCAGTTGCCGTGCGTGCGTGAGGTGTGCGTGCGGGCTGGGGAGGGCGGTCTCAGAGTCCCTAATGAAGACACCCACGTGGGCAGAGAGGGTTTACCAGCACCGCCTCCATGCAGGCCCCCGGGACTGCGAGGCCAGGCCCGGCCCTGCTCACAGGGGGCTGACACCACAGTCCGGAGAGCTCAGGGGAGGTGTGTGTGACAGAGGGGGTCCGCAGCACCCCCTGACCTGGCGTGGGCCTGCGTCTCCGTGTCTTTTGCCCTCTCCTTCCTGTCTGTCTGCCTTGGTTCCTGTCTCTGTCCCATGGAACCCTCCGATGTCAGGGCAGGAAGGCCTTGTTACTCCTGAGGGACAGGGAGGGACAGCGACTTGCCCAAGGTCACACAACTATTTTGGCGTCCTCCTTTTCCTTTTTTTTTTTTTTTGCTTCTTTCTGTCGTGTTTGTTTCTCTCGTGTGTGTCGGGAAAACTGACAGAGAAAGGCAAAGTGTTGCGGAGAGACAGAGAGACAGACAGCCCCCCGGGTCCTAGCAGAGGGCGTCGCGGCCACGGAAACGTTCCCACACACAGAGGACGGTGCCCAGCGCTCCTGTGGCCTGAGGACTGTGCCACGGTGCCCCTGCTCGGGCCGCCGGTGTCCTCTCTGCTGGCTGGAGGCAGCCACTCACGAGAGGAGGTGGCACTGAGGTGGCAGACGCCCCTCCACTCATCTCTGGGGGCTGGGCCCGACCCCGTCAGCCAGCCAGCAGGGATCTTGGGGGCCTGAAACGTAGGCCAGGCAGGTGGCCTGGGGAAGGGCTGCTCTGGGCCTCCCCGCTTGCCCTGGGGTGTAGTGACCAGCGGGGAAAGTGGGGGCTGGGTTTGGGGAACCGCAGAACACTGAAATCAGGGGTCCTCAGCCTGAGAGCTCCAGGGTCTCCCGTCATTCTCTCTCTGTACGCCCCCTCCCCCCGCCACACACGCACAGACACACACACATGCACACACAGGGACACACACACACACAGGCACACGCACACACATGCACACACAGGCACGCACACACACAGGCACACGTACACACATACGCACGCGCACACACACACACGCACACACAGGCACACACACGCACACATGCACACACACACGCACACACACGTACACACACTCACACGCACACACACACACACGCACACACACACGCA
>PVKZ01009127.1:0-12328 GCA_004027375.1 Macroglossus sobrinus
CAGTGATGGATCAAATACAGCTGTATGAATCGAGTGCACATCAGAATTTGAAGTTGTGAAAAATGGCCATTCCATCCGTAAGACAATATTGTGAAGTGGCTTCTGAAGAGGGCAGAAAAGGTGTTAAAATGATTTTATTTAAAAAATCACACCATATCACTTATTGGTGGGATATAAACCTAAAAGCAACAAATGAAGATGACAAACTGAGACTCATGGAGAAGGACAATGGACTAGTGATTACCAGAGGGGAGAGGGAGGCGAAATTAAAATATAAAATATGAAAATTTAAATAAAATAATATCAAACAATCAATCAATCAATCTAGGCCCTGACCTGCGGGTCTCATCGGCCATCTCGGCATCATCCAGTAAGGGAGGTGCGATGATTCCAGCAGAAGCGACGCCTCTTTGAAATGAAGGGGAGAAGAAGGTGGAGTGGAATGGAGGGAGATGTCAGACTTCATGGATTTTACAAAACAGGATCATCACCCACACTGGCGGTGAAGATGCAGTATTTTTTAAGAAAAGGGATGACTGGCCATGGAGGAGTCTCAGAGAGGATCAGGGATGACCCCTTGATTTCTAGACCTGGGCCATCACCTCAGAGTAACAGGTGACACGACTCCAGTCAAAGCCTTTGGATTGTTCACCACCTGGCAGTGACAGGGGTGTGACGCCACCCAAACAGAGTCACACAGAGACTGTCGTAGAGAGTCTGACGGTGAGACAGCACCTCAATGTGTCCGTGAGGTGAGACCACCACCCATCGGGGACACAGTGCAAGCATCCAGCCAAAGAGAATTGTCTCCAACTTACCATTCCATGGGACTTGCCTCGCCAACGTTTGGCCAATATGGAGCCCTTCACTCCTTCCCTCTCTCCTCTTTAATCATCGTAGAATGAAGATTTTCACCCTATGCCGGCCCCTCCATCATATTTTGGAAACACATAAGTCACCTGGTTTCATGGGTTCATAGTTGGAGAGGACTTTAGTCTCATTTTGAGTCATGTGTCAAGTTCCACCAATAACTGATGAGATGATATTCAGAAGAGACTTTGGACCTAAGACGTTCAAGTTCATGGTATGATGAGTACTATATTTGGAACAGTTGGGTTACAGTTAATGAATGGAGTTTGGTTATTCAAAATTCATGCCTTGGAGTCTGAATTCTCAGTGATGTTTTTGAAATAGGGCCTTGAGGAGGCTGAAAAGCTAGGCAAGGTCATGGTTGGTGGTCCCAGCCCACTAGAACTTGAGCTGTGTGTAAAGAAGGAGATGTGAGAAGTGACCGGCACATCCAACGCGTTCCCTGACCCCTGGCTCACCATGGCCACATTGAGGTGTTTGGCCTGGTGCTCTGTGAACATTGATCCATCAAGATATTTTGTTTCTCAGGTTTCTGAGTTCTTAGTGGTGTCCCTGGGTCAGCAGCCAGCTGTGCCCACACCTGACAAGACCTGTCCTTCAATAGTGTCTGTGTGACCTTGAATCATAAGTGTGCATGACACATAGGTTGAGCACGTCACTTTAGACCCCTGATATAACCTGCTTGGGTGTCCACAAATGGAGAGACAAGGTAGAGGGACGATAGGAGATGGAGGTGGGACATGTGAATGTCCGTATGAACATGTATGTAGATAATCCCTCCTCTGTGACTGGCCAGGTTGGAGGCTGGGATATTGAGCTGGGCTCCAGCCCCATGGAGCTCAAGGTGTAGGACAGACTTAGTGAAGTTAGGACAGTAGATGACACCTGGTCGTGTTGGGAGGGTTTCAAAACCCATGTGAGGAAGTGATGTACTGGAGGGTACTGTGTAGTAGGCAGGACAGAAATGGCATTGGGTTGAGTTCTGGGTGGTGATCCTATCCCTGTGGCCATGTGTCCTGTCTGAAGTGAGGGCTCATGTGGGGACAGTGAGTGCCTGTTGGAGGCAGAGCCTGAGCTCAGCACACAGGAGCCTGGACTGTGCTATGTGTCTCTCTGTGGGAAACATTTCTCAGCCACAGGGAGGACGAAGCCCTCAGGTCGTCTCTGTAAGTAAACTAAGCAGGGCACAAGAAGGTAGTGAAGGAAGGTCCCTAATCACCAGTCATATGTCATCTGGGAAAGACTGTTCACTTCTTCCTTTGTTGTCTCTAGTGACAGTATTTTAAATAGAGCCACAAAAGAAACAAGTGTGGTCCCCGTGTGTAGCTGAGACCTTTGAGAGGAAGTTCCTGCTCCCAGCAGGAAGTCCCTTTAACCTCCCTCTGCACCTGCTGCTGGGCTGGTCTGTGTGTGCTGTGCTGTGTGTACAGTCTGCGCCCCCTGGTGTCCAGAGCTCCCCCTCCAGGCTCCCTCAGGGAGGTTTGTGACTGGGCTCACACAGAAGTCCCCTCACTGTGTCTCTCGCACAGTAATACAGGGCCGTGTCCTCAGCCTTCAGGCTGCTCATTTGCAGATACAGCGTGTTCTTGCCGTTGTCTCTGGAGATGGTGAATCGGCCCTTCACGGAGTCAGCGTAGTATATGCTACCACCACCATCACTAATGTATGAGACCCACTCCAGCCCCTTCCCCGGAGCCTGGCGGACCCAGCTCATCCAGTAGCTGCTGAAGGTGAATCCAGAGGCCGCACAGGAGAGTCGCAGAGACCCCCCCGGGCCGCACCATGCCTCCCCCAGACTCCACCAGCTGCACCTCACACTGGACACCTGTGAACACAGACAAAATAGGGTTAGGAAAGTGTCACACGTCCCTGTTTCTCACTCATACCCACTCATGTACTCAGTGTCCCTCGTTCCCCGTCAGTCACCTCGTAAAACGGCGACAAGGAAAACCCAGCTGAGCCCAGACGCCATGGTGCGGCGTGCGTGTTCAGACCTGATCCCAGAATGGGGACGCCTGGCAACCGCGGGGCTGGGCTCCTGTCCCAGAGCTGCAGGCTCGGGCCTGGGCTGCCTTTTATCAGCAGAGGGGCCCTATTTGCATGTGCTCCGACTGCATAAGGAGCTCAGGTATTGGGGACCCACTGAGAGGGCAGAGACTCAGAGCAGGCATGAATGTGTTTGGGCACATGATGGCAATAAGATCATTTGGTAAAATATGACTTCTACTGTGACACATGTTAAACACTTAGCACCGTCATCTTATTTCATTTTACTCATGCACATAAGTCATGTGATGTGATATCATTTACATGCATCACAGGTGAAGAAGCCCAAACAGGAGCACATAGAGCATGTGGGTGTAGAGAGCACATGTGTGTAAAAGCGAACTCTTGTGTCGGCCCCGCACGCACCTCACTGCACCCCACTGCTGCCCTGGGCCACCTCCAGGACAGAGGGAACGTGCCCAGTGAGGAGCAGGTGTCCGTCCTGTATGAGCACGTGTGGCATTTGTTGCCTTCTAGTGCTAACAGAGAGCATATGCGAGATCTAGGTCACAGGGGTAATGCAGACATCTGTCCCATCTGAGTGTCACTCTCTGTGCCTCTAACTTTCCTTGTCCACTGAGAACTGCACTTGTACGGTAGTCGTCTTGCTGTGGCAGAGCTCTGCCAGCCACAGCCACGCCAAGGTGACGTGTCTCGTTGGAATCGCGTGCACACACATGAAATCTATGTTACATCCTCAGCATCACAATTGGAAATGCAGTGTGTGGTGTGACCTGGGCTGGCACGGGTCAGTGCTGAGTCTTAGGTCTCTGGAAAGCACATCCTAGAAAGTACAAAAGTTTAACTAGAAGCAGTTAATCAATCAAAAAGTCACGTCCTGAATTTCAGGGAGCAGTTCCCCCAGTGAGGGGACAGTACCATGTGTGAACCAGGAAGCGAGACCTCAGCATGCTGCGTCTGTAGTTGTCATCATGGACTCCTCTCCCCCAGGACTGTGTGAAGTAAGTTCCAGTTGTCTGTTTTAGCCACTTCATCTCTGTTGCTTTTTTATAGCAGCTCCCATGGACTATGAAATCGGGACAGAGAAATGGGGTGCTGCTGTAACAGATACGTAAAACTGAACGCTGTTTGGAACTGGGCTGGGCATAGTGGCTGGAAAGGTGTTGAGCAGCGTGTCAGAAGCAGCTCCATGCTGTGGACAGGCCTTTAGAGGAAGATCTGGGGGAGCTCAGAGAGGAAGACGGGAGCCGGGGAGCAGCCTCAGTCTTCGTGGAGGAAACCTCAGTTCCTGAGCAGATGCAGAAATGTGGGTGACGACGGCCATCGTGAAGTGTGCTCAGATGGTGCCGAAAACTTCTTATTGGAACCTGGAGAACGGCAGCCCTTCTTATGGATGGTGGGGAACTTGTGTGACGTGTTGGTGTTATGTGGCTGGGAGAATGAGGAGAAGGGAATTGGACGCTCAGCTGAGGTACTATCTACGCCATGGGAGGCAGGTCACCTGATGGCTCATGGTGAAGGACAACAGAGACGGGGCTGAACTGCTCTCAGGCCATAAATTTTCTCCTTTACGTCCACCATGATAACAAGCTCAACCATGTTTTCTGACACTAAAAGCCAAGCACAGGGCATTGGTCCCAAGGATGCCATAACCTCCATGAAGGGTGAGCCCATGGGAAAGGACCAATTGCTGCTCCCTGAATGCTATCACCTGGCTAGCACTGGGATCACACACCTGTGAGCCTCTCCATCTGGGACTGGAACCAGAAGGGACACTGGGGAGGTCCATTGCTGAGGGACTTGGACGTCCTCGAAGTGACACTTTGGAGGGACGACATGCTAGACCCTCCTCCCACTGCAGGGCGACTTGGGAACATCACCCGCCAGCTCCCCCTCTGCCTGCTCTCAGGGTCACACTTGCACTGGGGCCTGACAGCGTCTGCAGTAGGTTTGAGTAGTCTCCAGAGTCTGATGTAGTGAAATCAAGTACGGTCATTTCTGCCTCAGTGAGAGACCTCTACGTCTGGTGCAGGTGATAAATGTGACACCCATTGTCAATAAAAAACAAAACAAGAACACCAACATTTTTTGCTCGGAAACGTTAGAGGAGAGCAGAGAATGATAAATGTAGAAAGGTTTCCGTGATGCTCCTGCAAGGACGGTAAGCAACAGATCACACAGGAAACCAGCGCGAGTCTCCATCTGCACGAGATGCTGGGGCCGAGACACAATTCCAATTGGTTTGTGTGCCCCCTGCGGGCCCTGACTTTCTGGAGTCCCTGACCCCCTGCAGGACCTGACCCCAGGTGTCCTCAGCACACTTTTCCTTCAAAGCCCCACAGAGACACAGAGACTTGTGTTGCTCCTCCTCTTACATAGTATTCAGTGGTGCGTCCATCCCGGTACAGGCGTATGGACCCTCCTGTGCAAACAATGTCCCCTCTTTGTTACTTCTGTCAACTGCTGCCACCATCGGCCCCTAGGCCACAAGTCCCCAGCTGCCTCTGCTGCTGCCAGCGGTGCCCCTGACTCTCCTGTGGTGATACTGCAATTGCAACTGTCTTATCTAAAACCTTCCTTTGCAATTTGAAAATTGTTGGAGGACATTTTTCAAGTCACAGGGTGAGAACAACATGAAAGGAGCCATCAAGACTCAATCTCCTCGCAGGACACAGGTGATGAGTGGGTTCCTCTTCCATCAGGTGGCTCCTCGGGACCCAGGAAGGTGGATCCGAGGGCAGAGCACAGGCCAGAGTTTGGGTCTGAGCCACAGCAGCTCGTCACCAGGTAGTGAGACTCAGCTGAGTTCACTCACATGGACATAAGGTCATCTTCAGCTGGTGACTTCTCTCTAACTTCCATTTCCTCTCTTAGGAAGGGAGGACTCTGGACTGTGACCATGCGCCTGCCCTGCAGTGCATTTTAGAATGAGGTAACTGGTCTTCCAGGACCACAGGTCTGTAGCTGGAGAGGACTCTGCCCAGGGTGCACAACCCCAATACTCAATGACACCCAAGTTAGAGATTGCACTTGGGACTTTGAACATGATGCTCCCTGGTAGAGGTGGGGCTAGACCTCATTCATGAGAGAGTTACTTGCTTGGGAGATGCTGGGATGTGCTCCATGGAACTGACCTGTGGGGTGGGTGTGAATGTTGGGGGCTGTCAGAGTCGATCAGTGCTTGAGATTTATGAACGTGTCATGGAAATGGCCCTTGGCCATTCCATGATCATTAGACATCTCACCATAAACAGATTCATGGGTGACCAGAGAGAAAGCTAACAGAGCCACGGGGTTCTACTAGAGTTAAACGGAGAGAAATGGGACTCAAGGACAGGAGGGATGCAGTGTGACATCTAGATTTACCTTTCCCCAACACAACTCTGTGTTTGAAAACAGGGGAACATGGGAGGAATGGCTAGGGGAGTCTACAGTCCAAACTCTGAATCTGACACCAACACGTAATCCCAGACGATGCCCGAACTAACTCCAGAGACCAGGGAGGTGCATGTGTGCCCTCTGCAGAAGCCATGACAAATGACGGGGTCCTGTCTGCAAACACTGTCCCTGCAACTTCATGTAAGACACATGGACTCGTGACATCTTTCCCTGAATGCCGGGTGTGATCGTGAGAGTGTCACTTATAGTCTCTGGTTTGGGTCTCTGTGTGAGGAAGTCAGAGGACACTGTTTCCTCCCTACCTCAGCCCCACACAGCTGCCCTCTCCCTCAGGGTTTCTGTCACTCGCAGGATGTGGGTCGTCACACTGTGAGTCTCTTGCACAGTAATATGTGGCCGAGTCCTCAGGCCTCAGACTGCTCAGCTCCATGTAGGCTGTGCTGGTGGACTTGTCTACGGTTATGGTAACTCGGCCCTTGAACTTCTGGGCATAGTTCGTACTACCACTGTTAGGGTAAACATATCCCATCCACTCAAGCCCTTGACCTGGTGCCTGTCGCACCCAGTGCATATAATAGTCAGTGAAGGTGTATCCGGAAGCCTTGCAGGAGAACTTCACGGAGGCCCCAGGCTTCCTCACTTCGGCCCCAGACTGCACCAGCTGGACCTCGGCGTGGACACCTGTGGAGAGGAGACAGCAGTGGGTGGGGAGCCCTGACTGGCCCTGGTGCCCTCATCAGGCCAGGGCTTGGGGTCCCCTTACCTGTTGCCACTGCCACCAGGAGGAGGACACTCCAGCTCCAGTCCATGCTGAGGATGGTGCTGTCAGGGCCTCTGTGGCGGAAGGCGTGCTGGTGGGGTGCTGTGAGGACACACACAGGGCCCTACTTAACCTAGTGCACCTCAGCTCATTTGTGTATTCATGAGGCTGAGTATTCATAGCTGAAGACTGGGTCTACCTGAGAGAAGTCGATGACATGGAAACCGTGTTCAGTGAGCGTATGGTGTCCCAGGTACAAATGATTGTTGTGCACACGTATCTCTCTCAGGTGCCTGATCTCTGTGCAGACAGAACTTTCTCTCTGAGCTACGAGTCTGACAGGACGTCTCCTCACTGCGCTTTCTCCTTGAATGACAGGGGGAGACTGGGTGCATCTGGGATCTGATGTTGCAGATTCTGTCTAGTGGGAAATTTAGGTGGTCTGCGGAAAGAGGGAGCCTCAGGCTTTCAGAGAAATCCCCTCTCCAACATCTCTGCACTGACTCTGGGCACACAATCCCTGCGGGGGCGGTCCTGAGTGCCCTCTGCAGCCCAGCACCCGTCCTGTCTGGGCCAGAGGGTTTGACCCCACAGTGTTGCTAGGACGGTATTAAATGTCTGTGCCCTGACTTCAGGATGCTCCCTCAGGGACACTGTATGCTTTGGGCATCATGTCCCGATATAGTGAATTGGCCTTGCTCACCCCCAATTCCCTGCAAGGAGTCTGCAGGCAAGGTTTTTATGTCACCCCTGGGAGCCCCTTACCCAAGGATGACAGATTCATGAAGCAGGCAACACTACCCTGAGTCCAGAATATCTTGGGGACTTGCTGGACTATTCATGTTCTTTAGGTTTCTCTAATGAAGGGCATTTATGAGAAACCCTGTGTTAGGAACCTGTGCCTGTGCCGACATAACCAGGAGGGTGATGGACAGCCTTCTGGTCAGTGATCCTGCTCACCGTTAACCCTGGGAGCTCTCTATGTGTGAAATGCACACCCACCATTTATGTGGTGACCCGAACACACCATGAACTGTCCTGGAGAAGGACTTCATCCAACAGAATTGATTCCATAGAAGACAATGAATAGAAAGAGCGACATCACTCGTTTTCTCCAGCACTGAGAGGGGTTTTACATGTGATTGTGTGGAGACCTCAGAGAAAAACGGGAGAGCTGTGGAGGAAGATCTCACGCTCTGAGAGAACACGCACACAGTCACGGGGACAAGTGTGGTTGGAGTGTGTACATGGAGAACTATTCTGGTGCAGTGTCAACGGAAATGAGTATACCTCAGTGGATTTGTAGAAAGGATGATGTTGTCACCAAGTATCAGAGAGCGTGGCTGGCCTGGTTTCATGGAAGGTGACGTGGGAGGTAGAGCTGTCAACAGTGAAAGTGGGAATTTAGCTGTGCAGGTTTCTAAGCAAAGGGCAGGTGTGGTTGGTTCCTCCTGCGGCTTCAGGAAAATGTGAGAGGAGAGAATGATCAAAGATCGAAGCGTAAATCAAGCACCAGTCAGAGTTTTGAGACGGGAAAGGCAGCCAGGCCTTCCATGCAGCCAGAAGTGTGGAGCGTCCTGTGACGAGGGCAGGAAAGGGGGTGCAGAGAAATTATTGGTAAAACATCAAGTGCGTGGTGAGCGGGTACCGCAGCCATCTCGGTATCAGCCCACGGTGGAGATGCGATTATTCCTGCAGAAACACTGTCAGCTTGAAAATGGGGATGAGGAGGTGATGAGAATGACTGAGGGTTCAGATTCTTGGCTTGTACAGAGCAGGACGGTAACCTGCGTCGCTGTGAGGATGAACCAGGTTGATGAAAAGGGGAGACTGTCCTGGGGACGGTGCTGGGTTTTGACCAGCTGTGGGCCTGTCACTCCTTCCCCTTTTTCTCTCTATTTCTTTCAGAATGGGATACTCTTACCCGGGCTGCTCCACCATCATTTTGGGAGCATGTAACTGTCCGGGTCAAAGGTTCACAGCTGGAGCAGACGTTCACCTCAGGGTGAACCATTCACCAGTTCCACCGATCGCTGATGAGATGGTATTTAGATGAGAGTTTGGACATTAGACTTCAGAGTCGGTGCCATAATGAATAAGACATTGGGGGCCTTTAGATTAGATTTGTATATTTTTTCTGAGAGAAACACCTGAATTTTGAAGTTCTGTATGTGGAGTAGTATGGATCGAATTGGGTTTTTCAAAAATTCATACGATAGCGTCTGCATTCTCCATGACTGATTTACAATCGGGATTGTAGGAAGAAGAAGGATTAAGTGAGGTCATTGTGTGGTGGTCCCAGCCCACAAGGACTAGAGCTGTGTGTAAAGAAGGAGATGTGAGAAGTGACCGGCACATCCAACGCGTTCCCTGACCCCTGGCTCACCATGGCCTCAATGAGGTGTTTAGCCTGGAGCTGTGTACATTGATCCATCAAGATATTATCCTTCATCAGGTTCCTGAGTTCTTAGCGGTGCCCATGGGTCAGGAGCCAGCTGTGCTCACACCTGACACAGACCTGTCCTTCAACAGTGTCTGTGTGACCATGAATCATAAGTGTGCATGACATGTAGGGTGAGCAAGTCACTTTAGACCCCCTGATATAATATGTCTGAGTGTCCACAAATGGAGAGATGAGTTAGAGGGACAATAGGAGATGGAGTGGTGACAAGTGAATGTCCGTATGAACATGTCTGTACATACTCTCTGTTCTGTGACTGGCCAGGTTGGAGGCTGGGAGATTGAGCTGGTTCCAGCCCCATGGAGCTCAGGGTGAAGGACAGACTTAGTGAAGTTAGGACAGTAGATGACACCTGGTCGTGTTGGGAGGGTTTCCAAACCCAGCTGAATAAGTGAAGAACTGGAGGGTACTGTGTTTTAGGCAGGACAGAAATGGCACTGGGTCGAGTCCTGGGTGGTGATCCTATCCCTATGGCCACGTGTCCTGTCTGAAGTAGGGCTCATGTGGGGACAGCGTGTGTCTGTGGGGGGCAGTGAGCCTGAGCTCAGCTGAAATATACAGTGTCTCCCTCTGTGGGAATGTCTCCCAGCCTCAGGGAGGACAAAGCTCTCAGGTGGTCTCTGTGAGGAAACGAAGCAGGACACACAGAAGGTGGTGAAGAAAATTCCCTCATCACTTTTCGTACAGCGTCTGTGAAAGACTGTTCACTTCTTTGTTTGTTGTCTCTAGTGAGACTATTTTAAACTAGAGCCACAAGAAGAAACAGGAGTGGCCCCAGTGGGCAGCTGAGAACTTTGAGAGGAAGTCCCTGCTCCCAGCAGGACGCCCCTTCAAATTCCCTCTGCACCTGCTGCTGGGCTGGTCTGTGTGTGCTGTGCTGTGTGTGACCTGAGCGCCCCCTGGTGACCTAATCGGCCCCTGCTGCTGCCCCTTCCCTCTCACTGGAGGTTTGTGACTGGACTCACATTGAGGTCCCCTCACTGTGTATCTCGCACAGTAATACACGGCCGTGTCCTCGCTGCTCACGGAGTTCAGTTTTAAGGAAACCTGGCTCTTGGACGTGTCTCTGGTGATGCTGAGTTGGGACTTAAGAGCTGGGTTGTAGCTTGTGCTTCCATCACTCCATATACCACCAATCCACTCCAGCCCCTTTCCTGGAACCTGGCGGGTCCATTGCACACCATAGTTGCTTAAAGAGAACGCGGAGATGGTGCAGGTGAGCGAGAGGGTCTGCGAGGGCTTCACCAGTCCTGGGCCCGACTCCTGTAGCTGCACCTGGGACTGGACTCCTGGGTATAAGGAGCATCATCCTGTCAGTCACATGTTGTCACAACCATCTCACAGACCCTGTCTCATATCTGAGACACTCACCTTGCGGGGCTGTCACCAGCCACAGCAGAAGACCCCACAGTCTCATCTTCCCCTCGACCACAGAGCTGCTTCCCCAGAGACCTGAGCCCCGTGTGAGGAGAGAGCCGTGAGCGTCCACAGTCCAGACAGGCTTTACCCTGAGGCTGGAGGAGGAATTTGCATGTGGGCACCCTGCTCCTCCTAAGTGGGGAGGGACCGGGTCAGGCTCCCTGGTGTCTCTGGGGTCCAGCTGGGTCTCTTCCCTTTAATTCGTACAGTGTCTGAGTGTGCAATGGCAGAGCGACCGATCTCTAAGGTACATTGAAACAGGTCTAAGGAAAGCCCTGCTTTTCATAGTATATGAATAAACACTGGACTCTTGAGTAAGTCACCATTTTTACACTTATAAATGTTTCTCCTAATTATGAAAGTGATTAGCATGATGGTCAGACACATTTGTCTTTAAACACATTGAATATATTCATGGACCCCAACTATTTATAAACATAATTCAAGGAAATAATACTTTTTTCAATGTTGATAGAAATTATGTCCAAAATAATAGACAGTCTTTTCCAATTCCCTTCTTCATTTAAGAACATGTGAGTTGTCTTTTGTCTAAGTTGCTGCCTCTCCCTGCCATCAGGCTTGAAGACCTCTGATGCTGGACTCTTCATATTGTGCTTCTTTCTTATTTTTCTGTTAAATACTAAAGTCTTTATGTATTCTATGTAATCTGTTTTATGATATATATTTTCATTATACTATTTTATTTGGAGATTTAACTAATTTTTGAAATAACATTGCAAATATCACAATTTTATGTGCCTATTTTTCCCTTAAGATCCAAGCTGTGTGTGTCATATCTAAGAATTTCTGGCTCATCCAAGGTCACACATATTCTGGTCTATGGATCTGTGTCGTTCCCTCAACCAGTGCCATGCAACCTTCGTTATTGCAGGAAGGAATGAGGGCAAAACCGAGTTTATCACACTTAGAATTTTAGAGACCGGAGACCTGGATGCCACCAGGGGCCGCATGGGTCTGGGATGACGAAGGCAGAGGAGTGTCAGGTCCCGGGGTGTTTGGCCAGACATAGGTGGGTTCCCTGGGGGGTTAGTGTGCATGTGAAAGGCGTGTGCGAGGCTTGGACCTGTGCTGTATCTAAGATCTGGTGATGTCATGTGGGGTTATTTGCAGTATTATAGGGAGCATGTGCTCTGACTGTATAAGGAGCTCTGAGATTGGGACCCACCAAGAAGGCAGAGACCCAAAGCAGGCCTGGGTGTGTTCGGGAATGTGGTGGCAATGAGCTCATTTGTAAACTATGACTTCATTGCGCTATGTGTTGACTATAATACTTAGCACCATCATCTTATTTTATTTTACTCATACACGTAAGTCATGTGATGTGATATCATTTACCTACATTACAGGTGAACGAGGCCAAAATGAACACATACAGCATGTTGGTGTTGAGA
>PVKZ01009128.1:0-12322 GCA_004027375.1 Macroglossus sobrinus
GAATTACATTGCCATGTCTTCAATGACCAGGAAAAACTCATTGATCATTGGAGCTTCATATAAAAAGTATTTTTTTTTCATTAGTGGGATCATCTTATTTTAATTAAATTTATTGGGATGACTTTGGTAAATAAAAATCATACAGGTTTTGAGTGGACAGTTCTATAATACACCATCTGTCCGTGGCATTGTGTGTTTGCCACCCCAACCTAACTTTCTTTTTTTTGTACCTTCGACTCAGTTGACCCTCCGTCTGTGAGTGACAGTCTCTCAGGGTCACTGTCCAGAATAACTACTGCTCAGGTGTTTCTGAAGTCATCACGTCCCCTCGAAAGATGGAGAAATGCCTGTCTCTTCGCCACGCACACGTCACTCCCTCTTTCTCCGTCTCTGACAGTATAGGAAATGCTGCTAAGACACCAATCGAAAGGAAACCAGGCTATAAATAGCACTGCAAAGGGTGACAAAATTCTCTGCTATGTTCTCTCACCGGTTTACTTGCGAGACTAGAGATACTTTTCTAAAATTTGGCCCTTTTCCTCATCCCTCAGAATCCCAAAGTATGCTCTCTATTCACTCATGATTTTTTCTCCCACTTGGATACTTCATTCGGGGATCATATTCTTTCCAAATGCAGAAACTACATGAGCGTTTTTTCAATGCAGATTTGAAAGGGATAGATTCTCTTAGGTTCTATTTGTGTAAAAACATCTTTATTTTGTCTTCCGCTGGGAACAGAATTCTTACTGGCATTGTCCTTCAGGTTTGAAAAGGCCATTCTCTTCAGAGGTCATCTGGATTCCCTAATTTCTGTCGTTATACCACCTGTCGACCTTATTATTGTTCTTCTGAAGATACTGTATCTTCTTTTTTATCAGAACGATTTTTTCTTCCTGTAGTTTCACGATGGTGCTTATTTAAACTTTCCTTTGCATTTATCCTAATTGGGGCTCATACAATTTCCTGAACAAGCTGCCTGCTGTCATGTTTTAAACATCTATGCTAAATATATATATTCGAATACTGCTCATGCCTTTTTCTCTCTATCTCTTCATATCTCGAGGAACCACATTTTCACGTCAGAACTGTTTGCCGTATCTCACCCATCCCTTGTGTGCCTTGTCGTCTCTCCCATTGTGTTTTCTCTCCGCGTCGAAGTCTGGATATTTTCTCTTCAAGCATCTTCCCCTTTGGCAATCCTCTTCTCTGCTGTATCTAATCTGCCATTGAGTCAATCTATTTTGTTATTAATTTTACCTCTTGTGTTTTCACCTTTAGAATTTCCAATGGACTTCTAATAGGTGGCATCTCTCTTAAACTCTTCATCTTGCCATCTGTTTTTGAATATATGCATCACATTCGTTTTAAAGCCCTTGTCTAATAACCCCCATATTCCCTTCAGCAGGGGCCTGTTGCTATTGTCTGATTTTTCTCTGCGTTTGGTCATTTGTCCCTGGCTCCAGCTGTCCCCGGTAACATTTTATGGAAAGCCAGGCCTTGTGCATCAGAATGGAAATGTTACTGCTTTGTCATATTTCCCCAGGGGGACTTACTTTTCCCAGGAGGCAGCTGAAAAAGAGCCACACCCACTCAGGAACTGATACGCATTGGGTGAACGAACCTCAGTCGTTTTCAGTGCTGGCTAATTTTGTTCTGTTTTTATTACCTGGACCTGGTCCTTCAGGCATCTTTATCCAAGGCCGAGTCGTTTCACAGGTCTCATGCTATCTGGTTTATTCTGAGCCCAAACTTTCATCTTCCTCGCGCTGTGAGACAGCTGACATTTCTGCTTACATATTTCTGTTTCGCGTTTGGTTGCTTGTCTCTCTGATTTCTACAGCTCAGGAACTGGTGAATTTCTGGAGGAGAAAAATCAATGGGAAGTGTTGGGTTCACCATCTGTGTTGTGTTTCTTTTCTCCAGAATATTGTCCTTCGTGTGGCAAACACCTTGGTTATTCTCATAATTCTTTCAAACTTCTATGTTTACTTAGTATGCAAATACTTGAATAGCATTCAGGGTTCATATCGATGAGATGTGGCGTGGTTCAGTTCCTTCAACTCGTCAGGGCAGAACTTTCCCCAGGATTATAAAGCTCAGCACGGATCTTGTGTGTCGTGTCATGTGTGGGCCACTGGCTGGGAGAAGGTTTTGATAATGACTTGGACAGTGTGGTCGCTGGTGGTGGCTGGAGAATGAAGTGAGGATTACTTTGGACCGAGGCAGATATTCGAGCTTTGGGACCACGTTCAGCTCCGAGCGGCCTGCCTGCTGGGCCTCTGTGCTCCAACCAGGGCAACGAGGGTGGGGAGGGGACCAGTCATCCTCGGGACCGAATGAGCCTAAGAAAAAAGAGCTAAATACAGTGTCCTAAGGAGTTTCCCAGGAACTATCCGGGCCCCGTGACCTTAACCTGAAGCGTGACAGACCAATAAGCCCCACACGTGACGAGAATTTTCTGTGAGGCTTCTAGAACCCGCTCTTAATACGAGCAAAGAGCCAGGATCCACAGAGTCTCTTTGTACATCTCTCAATAATAATAATAAAAAGGATTAAAACACAACAAAACAAAAAGAGACACCAAAGGAAAGAAATAAGATAAGTCTATCAATAATATTTTTAGAAAGAGGTAAAAAAGGAGAGAAAGATATTATATAAAAGAATAGTGAGAATATAGAATGACACTTAAAATTCTTAGAAATAACACAAACGAAAATTAAATAGAGTGCCTAGAAGATAAAGTTGAGAAAATCTCTCAGAAGATAGAGCAGAAAAATTATAAAATGGATATTAGGAGAAAGAAACTAACTCATTATCTATCTGTATCTATCTATCTATCTATCTATCTATCCATCCATCTGTCTATCATCTATCTAATCTATCTATCATCTATCTTCTACCAATCTATCTAATCTAATCTAATCTAATCTAATCTAATCTAATCTAATCTATCTATCTTCTATCTATCATCTCTCTCTCTCTCTCTCTCTCTCTATCTTTTATCATAGATTCATCTATCTATCTATCTATCATCTATCATAGATTCATCTATCATTTATCTATCTATCATCTATCTATCTAATCTAACATCTATCTATTCACCAATCTATCTAATCTAATCTAATCTAATCTATCCTCTATCTATCTATCTATCTATCTATCTATCTATCTATCTATCATCCATCTATCTGCAGGGAGACGAGAATGCCTTCAGTCTCGGTGTGGTTTGGGGTCACACAGGGCTACGCACCTGCTCATGACACTCAAAATGCATGTATTTCATTATATGTGAAGTTGATCTCACATGAAAAAGTGTAAGCAAATATTAAATTCTTCTTAATGAATGACGGCTGAAGTATGTAGGGGGCAGTACTACCATCTGCGAGTGACTGCATTGTTATCCCTCTGGACTGTGATCACTGCCCCGTGAAGGTGCAGCTTAAATGTACCAGAGGGTGCAGGAGAGGACGGGAAAGGCCCGGCTCGTGCTAACGCAGGGACCCCGGGCCTGTGGTGTCGGCCTCTGAGCCTCAGTGTCCCCCGTGTGACACGAAGGTGGCGTCTGATCCCAGTGTGGCTCTGAGGTTCAGCGAGATGACATGCGTGAAGCCCCTATCACACGCCTGGGCCTACTGTGCGCTAGTATATGGGAGCTGATGATGGCGATGACACAGAGTGCCACACTGGGGACAGGAAGAGCCAGCTCTCCGCCTCCGGTCATCCTTAGCAGCAGACACGGCCCAGTCTCGCTTTTCCCAGCCTGAGCAGCGGTGTGTGGGGTGTGGGCGTGTGGCCGGCCTCCTCCACGCGGGGCCAGCACCGGCTCTACACGCCCTGTTCTCGCTGAGAATAAACTAAACTTGAGCCGATCGCAGGTCTGGTCTGCTCCGTAAAAAAATATCTTGAACAGTAAAAAAAATCGTGCAAACCTATAACGCATAAATATCTGTCTTTGACATTGTAGATTACACAGCGAACATTACAAAGAACACCGTCCCTGGAAATTCCATGAGTGGCATGCTACATTTAAAAAAAAAAAAACTACCAAAATAACAAGGACATTATCCTGTCTCATAAACGACATGTTTTTTTTTTTTTTTTGGCCTTCACATGTTTCCCTGGAGATATTCTGGAAAATTCCAGCCTCAGGAAGTCGATGGGCATTATTTTCAATAGGAGAAGGGCCAAAGCAAGGCTCATTTCTAGCCAGGATGAAACTTTACTATAGGACTTTCCACCTTAAAATCTTGCGTCCATTCATTTTTGCACCAAAGTGTTCCCTCTATGAAAACGGTTTAAATCCTTCTCTGCAGAAAATCGGGGTGTAGAAGAACTGAGCCTTCCAGAAAGCACATCAGCAGATCTGAAAAGATGTCTCTGCCTCAGTGTTTTCAACCAGGACGCGATGCCGGGCGCATTCCCATGTGTGTGGTCGTTTCTGTGGACCTGTACACAGAGCCCCCCCTGCCCCCCTCATCCCCCCAGCTTGCCGTTTCTCCCAGCGAACGGGGGGACCACGCCGGTGCGTCCCCTCGCTCCCCGGGAGAGAACGGATAGGCCGCTGCCTGTGCTGGCACAATAAAGACTCCATCACGGAGCATAAACAACTCAACGAACACCAATACGCTTAATTTGCACATTAGATCTGCTTTTCCGAGTCCCGACATTTCCGGCTGAGAATGATGCTGAGGCGATGAGGCCTGTAATTGAACATCCGAAACCTCTCCGGCGAGGACACGGAGACAAAGGCGGCCGGCAGCCCGGATCATCGTCGCCGCCTGCCGTGACTCCGCTTTTTAATAACGTTCCCAACGCCAGATCGCATCGTTGCTCCTGTTATGGGATTTTCAGCCGCGTCTCAGGGCATGTCATTGTCCCCCGAGTCCTCCAGGATGCAGACGCGGGTGCTGTGTCCGGCTCCTGGCCGCCTCCCCGTGGGTCCCTCGGTCACCTGGGCGTCCTCAGAGGCCCGGGAGGGGAGTGGCGGGGGCGCCTCAAACTCTCGCGCTGTCTGCACGCGAAGCTGCCTCCTCCTGCTGTGTCAGTGACACAGAGACAGACGCACCGAGCAGATGACTTCAGAATCCTCTTAACGCAGATAAGGTGCATGAGCCCGAAACCCAAGCCCGGACGGCTCCTCCCCTCCTGACTGTGATCGTCTGACTCGCTAAGAGCGATGTTTCCCACACGACGAGGCTGATAAAGAAATTCGAGAAGAGAGGACTGGTGGGTGTGTCAGCTTTCCTCAAATCCCTCCTTTGCTCCCTGCCATCCTGTTCCCAGTAAGGTCGCTCGCTGCAGGCCGATCCCAGTTTGGGAAACACAGTCATCACCTCGGACCCCGTGATGACCATCATCAGACGAGCACCGGTGGATGAGCGAACACTCAGGCGAAGCCGTTTTAACGGACAGCCGGATGACGGCCCTCCTACCCGTCCAGGAACTGGCTGAGTCGATGCGCACGATTCTAACGGCTGCAATTCCTCCTCGGATGACCGCGTCCTATTTGCAGGCTGCACGGTACTAACAGGTTGGCAGTGACCCCGTCGCCGTTTCGGCGTGAAGGGGAGCGGCCGACAGCAGCCTCGGGGAGGGAGTGCGATGAGGACGGGCGTTGCTCGGACCTGGATTCGCACGGCCAGCCCACGGGGCCATCGGGGCTGCGGGCTGCAGGCCGGCAGGAAGGCAGGCACGGGTCTCAGCGGTGCGTGTGCTCGTACTGCACACGCATTTCGTGCTGATGTGGTTGTTTTTCTTAGTGTGAGTGTTTGTGCCATCACGTGAGTGTGTGTGTGTGTGTGTGTGTGTGTGTGTGTGTGCAGCACACAGAGGTCCCTTCCATGGCACAGAAGCAGCCAATCCCGGGGACGTGGACATTTCACGGAGGTAAAAGCAACAAACACGATGGCCGTCCGTCATCCACGATGGACGCGTAAAAATCACTCGATATTCACGCAAACTCAGCGTGGCCTTCCTGCCCACGAGTCCTCCCCCGGTGGGTGCGAAGGTCCCAGGACACCGAGTTCCCCCCACACACAAAGTCGCGAGGGTTTGCATGCAGCTGCATGTGTGGAACCCCGCACACACTCCATGCCCCGTCCACCACAAACACAGGCCACCGACGCGCACGCCGGGAACGTGAACGCGTTTACGAGTTCGTGGTTTTCCTCTGACGCGCGTCGGTGCCAAGTGTTCGGAGAAGCTTCAACCCGGAGGCACCCAACGCTTCCAGGTTTGAGAACAGGAGCTGGGGTGGACGGCGTGGACGGTGACGCCTGTTCACGCGATCGACCGACATTTATCGAACACGCGCGATTCCCGGGATGTGGGCCACCCCGGCCTTCCTCACCTTCTTTCCCAGAGGGGAGGGAAGATGGCGGGAAGACGACAGACACAGGAAACTGTGAAGTATACGGTTCGCAGGAAGATGAAATGGGTCACAGGGGGGACAGAGCGGAAGAGAGGGCGGTGACCAGGAACGCAGAGGGCAGACTGGGACAATTTCGTTTCAACAGACCCAGCAGAGAGCACCAGAAAGAAACAAAAATATAAGTCAGTTTTCTTCTCTCTTTTTTTTTTTAAACCAAGCAACCTTATTTAGTTATCTTCTTCCTCGTAGGGAGAGCAAAGTACATGGAGCTAATGGCAGGTGTAAGGGACCGTCCCAAACAGAGACCGATGCGTTTTTATTCCTAGAACTAGGGGCCGCGCGCGAGGCCGTGACACACACACTTATACCCCGAGCGCGCCGAGCGCACACGCAGGCGACACGGTACCTTTGACGAGCAGGCGGCCGGTGTCCTGGGCGATGCCGAACTGGTTGGTGGCAGTGCAGGTGTAGGGCCCGGCGTCGGCCCTGGTGGCGTTGCGGACGGTGAGGGTCCCGGCGTCGGAGACGGACACCCTGGGGAGGGGACACGCGGGCGAGGGCGTGAGGCTCCTGGACGTCGTCACACCCGCCACTGCGTCTCTGTCAGGACGCCCGAGACCCGTGCACCCGTGTGTGACGACACACACGCATCCCTCCCCTGCCATTCCGTCCCTCACCCCACCGTCCCCACATCCAGCAAAAGAGCAACCACCCCGCGCTCTGCTCTGACTCAGCGCCGGTGACATGTGACATGCAAACGCCCCCCAAACCATCGCTGCTGCTTCCGACACCCACGGGGCCTCACACGTGCTCGGGGCTGCGACACCCATTCGAGAACGGCTGTGACTACGTTGGTCGCGGTTGGAAAGGCCACCTCCCCCACGGACATGAACGTGGCGTTGGAGGAACGCCAGGCCATTTCCCCATCCCTGAGTCTGCACCCCGAGAGACCCCGTCTCAATTGGCACTTCCGGCTACTTCCGGGGGCTCGACCCCAACGCCTGTGAACGCCAGTGACTCGAAGGGACCACCCACGGGGCCCTGAGGCCAAAGGGTCCACCCCAACCCCACTGTGTGGCCCTCCCCGCCCATCAGGGGAAGGGAGACGGGGAGGGATGAAGACCTCGCGACTCGGGCCGAGCTAAACGCTCCCGAAACTCGCTCAGGCACGGAGCACACCTGGGGGGCTGGCTCCCTCAGAAGCGCCGAGCGTCTACACGATTCTCATATTTCCTCCGAAAATCAGAAATCGTGAAAAGCAAACATCAGAACCCTCCTGCCATCGGGGGAACCCCGACCCTGGTTCCTCGACCACGTCGCCATCGAACGCGTTCATACGGAGACAAAAAATGACAAAACGACCAAATCATCCGCTCGGTGTGACAACGTATCGATTCAGTCAGCGAGCCTTTGTGAACGCGTCTCTGACAACGCTAGTGGGCAGTCAGGACTGTGCGGAAACAGGTGACGAGAACTGACTTTTTAACGCCAGGAGTTTGAAAGGGAAGAAAGGCGAGACCGTCTCACTGTCCCCACGCCTTCCACTCACGGTGAGAAAGCTGGGCTCGCGGCACGGCGAATGCACCGCGGTCGCCAACCTGGGCACCGCATGCACGACGGCTAATCAAGCTATCAGCCAGCGACGATGCGCACACAGCCGGCCACTGACGCTGGCTTTATTACTGCTACGAGGCTCCGCGCCCCGTCGCCCGGTGAGTGGAGGGGACCACAGCTGGGTCTGGAACGGTCCACGCACGGCGCATAATCAGAATTGTTTAAAGTCATCTTCCTGGGGTAGTTCCCAGTAGCAGACGTTTGCTCCCCAATGTAATTTTCGAAACGCCTGGTTTCGCAGTCCCGGCGTTGGTGACCCATTAGATGGTGCCGTTGGTGACACGGTGACATGACAGAGCTGTTCTGCCAGCGGCCCAGGGCTCAACGTGACCCCTCGTCGCATCGGATCACGAGAGGTCACCGCGAGAGGCATTATCCACCTCTAGAATGTAGGGATAACTAGGAATAATTTTTAGCAACAGAAACAGTAAATTGCGGCGAATAAAATATCTTATTGATTAAAAATATATATGTATCTGTCGATATCCGAAGACCATCAGACCCATTTCCAAGCCAGTAGGACCGGCGTTTATACGTCATATAATTCTTCACTTATCTTTATCCCACAAGGGAAGAACCCGCGTTGGCAGAGGTTTGGCATCACTCCAAATCCACCCCCTTTTAAGGTTCTTCATACTTGTTCCATCACGGCTGCTCATCTGAACCGTCATCGTTGAAACCATTCATTTCTCCTGAAATCTTCATCGGTTGGCTGGCATTCCTCAAGCGCCCGCCCCTGCTGGAAACACCGGGAATGCAGACTGCGTGGGGCAGAGATGAAACGGGCCCGAGCTCACGAGTGGAGGGAAGGGGCGGGACGTTCCATCGGATTGCCGCTGGCCCCACGCTTCCGGGCCCCGTGCTTTGCCTGGCTTGTGGGTAAATTAACTCTGCACGTGGACGGGGATGTTTGAGCTGCGTCTGCTGAGCTGGCGTCAGATGCTCTTACGTGTTTGCTTCTCGAAGCGTCTCACCCACACCTATCGGATCAAACGCTGTGTTTAGCGTTTCGCCCGGTGACAGGTGTGCACAGTGAAGTTTGAGAAGCACCAATCAATTCATCATGTATCAAACATCCATCTATAAAGACTATTTTTACTCCTAAGGACCCCTCTCATTTTCATGAGACCGATCAGCAAAAATGGGCAAAAGAAGACAAAAGTGAGATTTAAATAATTTATGACAAGAACCAAACTAGTAACCCGACTGATGTGTCACTTATCAAACATGGATGATTAAAACGTCATTCTCCCAAGTGACCTAGGATAGAGAAGCCAGATGGTTAACCATCGCTCGAAATGTTATCACGTGATGAGAACTATAATATTGCAACTTATTTAAGGTCTTTTCATTAGTCAGAGATATTGAAATACAGTAAGAAAACTTCATCTGTGACAATTGGATGGAATCAAACCACCTAACGGTAACTCTAATTTTGTGCAGAATAATTAGGCAAAAAAAAAATATTAAAGAGACATGGGAATTTTGAGTCTGTCACATACCAAACCTGGCTTTTATAAAAATAAATCCATCTAAGATCCAATTGTACGAAGCAGTTCACATTTTCAGGTGAGGAAGAATGGACCTGTCAAAATTAACTGGAATATTTTAATGGACGGCTTTGGAGAAAATTTAAAAAATAAAAATAAAAAAGCAAAATAGAGACTCATTTCTTTATTTTAGACTCTTCTAAAAGATTTCCTATCCTTCTTTGGGGATGTTTTAAAAGTTCCTGTAAGTGGGATCTGGGGGCGTTGAAAGGCACATGTGAATATAATACACTAAAATAGTCTATCTTTATTCCGTATGAGCGTCCCTGGCATGTAAAAGCCAGAGGGGTCCCAGGACAGAGAAGCTTGGCTCCCTGAGAAATAGGGAAGTCATCCCGGTGATGACAGTGGAGAGGTGCAGGAACCGTCAGGGACGGGACCCGAGTTATGGGGAAGAAAGCAGGACACGGGAAAGCGATCGGTGAACGTAACCTATGTCTGTATAACGTGTGTTTAGGTTCGGACCGAACGCTGAGATTGTGCCACATACGAGATACTGGGTCACAGGCACCGCAGGGCGCGTGGGCCCCGACGCCCGCGGACGCCTCGCCCAGCGCCAAAGCCACTGTACCAGTGCGTGTGCATGTGTGGACACGGCCGATGCCCACTCGCTTTTCTTTCCCGGTTCGTTCTGCACAAAATCACCAAGCGCCTGCCGTGCCCAGCGCCCCTCTGCCCGGCGTCAGGCCCTCGCCTACTGCCGGGTGAGCCGCGGGGACCAGAACCCCAGGAAGACGGACGGCCCCGACCTGTGAATCCTCACAGGGTTCGTTCACCTGCAGCACGTGGCCCGATTCTGTGTCATTCTAAGGAATGACTGAGACCCACATGGAATCCTTGCCCTTGCTTTCCTTCATTGCGTGGGACGTCTCTGCTCGTCACGAACTTCGCAAATGTAACAGAGATGATTAGCGTTCACGTCTCCTCTATGACTACATCTAGTGGACCGTCTCCCATCTTTAAATTATCTACGTGGAGAAAATAGATCTGTACATTTGGATTACAAAGTGTGACTGGGCAAGGAGGAAGGCTCTGATTCCCTCGCCTGATCAGAACCACGTCCCGTCACGAGGTTCAAGGACATCGGAGATCACACCGGATCTCCTTAAACTTACAGTTTCTTATTGTCGAAAGTAGAGCAATATTGCTATTTTTATAGTCGGATTATTAACTGGAGCATTGCTTCCAGTTTGGTCTAAAGATAATACCGTAGACCATGAAATTTTAATTGGCTGTCTAATTTTACTGATTTCTGGAAAATGTAAAATAAATTGGATTAAAATGAGGTAGATGAGAAAGAGAAAAAGGATGTATAAATTCTGGCTCTTCACAATTTAGGTTTTGGGTAAAATGTCCCACTGGAATGCATTTCAGATAAAATATTGATATTACAGTCTAATAATTTCAACGCCTGATTATCATAGCTTAATGTGTAATATCCATGCTAATCTCGGTGTCACTGAGCAAGCTGTCTTCCAAAAAGTCCTCCCTTTGACAAGCTACAAGAAAAGGACAGATGTGATCCCCCAACAAGAAAACACCAGAGCTTGCTCCCTTAAATCGAAACAAAGTTTCTTCTTTCCATCCTTCACGCCAATTACTTGAAATGTAATTGTAATGGCAACAGACACCGAAGACAGCTCACGCCTCTCGCCAGAGCAATTTCAAAGACCCAATCGCTGGATTCATGAAACCCTATTTTGTCAGACCTCGTTAGATGATCAGAGGGGTGAAAAAACACCCCAAAGAGATAACCCAGTAAAAGAGGCAGAGAGAGGAAGAGACGGAAAGAGAGAGACAGAGACAGAGAGACGGAAGGAGGTAGAGAGTGACATGAGTTGCTACCTCGGGAGAGAGAAATGAATAGCTCTGCGATCCGTTTTGAGTTGATTTGCGGGAAGGGCATGAGGTCTGTGTTTATGTTCATTTTGTCCGCTGCCTGTCACGGCCTCGGCCCCTTTGCCATCATTTCCAGACGCGTCTTCGCCGTCCAAACCGACGGTGAGCTTGGGAGCAGGTCCGAGACCCGGGCCCACGTCCGCTCGCCTGTGCCTCGTGAGCCGCTGCCCCTGTCGCCGGGTTATTTTGGGAGCACGTGTGTAGCGTGATTGCCGTGTAAACGTTACACGGACAGCGGGGATCGTCGTAGCATCCGTTTGTTGTGTGAATCAGAAACTCTGTATTAAAAATGCTGAGTAGAAGTCCAGAAGGTAAGGAGCGTCCCCAACGCGGTGGCTGTCATTCTTTCTCTCCTGGCCGTCATTCTTTCTCTCCTTCTATATCCTCAGAATGCTGGCAGTTCCTAGGCCCTTAATCAATATGCATTTTCCCAACGTATCTACTCTGAGATCTTCGGCTGTTTCTTTCTAGGTCTGGGTGCAGGTGTATAAACCCTATCGGTAAATTTAGTGAACTAACGGAAACTCGGTCAAATACCTTATTCGTTTAACAATAAAAACTAGTGATAGCTGGGAACGCACTGGTTACTTGGCTAAGGGGCCTTGCTGGGTTTGCCACGCCGTGTGACATGGCCCGAACGTGGGGGCAGCGCAGGGGTGCCTCCAAATCGGCGTCATCAAGGGCGACACACGTGTGATTCTTCAAGGTCCGATCAAAGCTCAACCAAACTGTTCTAATTCTGTGAACGTGGACCCCGTTGGGGATGCCTCGCTATTTCATTGGTCCACGGAAAACCCGGCGATGATACTGATGGGGTTTCCACTGAGGATGGCCTCCGTCCCCTCTCTCTCTCTCTCTCTCTCTCTCTCTCTCTCTCTCTCTCTCTCTC
>PVKZ01009130.1:0-12320 GCA_004027375.1 Macroglossus sobrinus
GCCGTAGCCCTACCTCGAACCCTAACACTAAGCCTAACCCTAACCCTACCCTAACCCTAATTGAAAATTTAGCCCTACCCCGATCAATAATTGTAACCCTAAACCTAAGGCTAACTATAAACGTAACCCTAACCCTAACCAAAAGCATAACCCTAAACCTAACACTAACTCTAACCTTACTCTAAACAGATCCCTAGCCCTAACTCGAACATTAACCCTAAACCTAACCCTAACCTTAACCCAACCCTAACACTAACCTCACCCTAATTCTAATCCTAACTGTACCCTAACTCTAACCCACAACCTAACACTAACTCTAACCCTAAAACTAGCCCTAACCCTACCATAACCCTAACCCTAACCCTAACCCTAACTCTAATTTTAATTGTAAACCTAGCCCTAGCCCTAAATCTAACCCTAACACTAACCCTAACCTAAACCTAACCTTAACTCTAAGCCTAATTCTAAATCTAGCCCTATCCCTAACTCTAACCCTAACCCTAACCCTAACCTTAAACCTAACCATAACCCTAACCTCAAACTAAGCCTACCCTGAGCCCTAACCCTACCCTACCACTAGCCCTACCATTATCCCTAATCCTAAAACTTACACTAAAACAAACCCTAATCCAAACCCAAAAACAAACCAAACAATAACCCTAAGCGTAACCCTATCCCTAATCCTAACTCTAACCTAATTCTAAACCTAACCCTAGCCGAAACTCTAACTCTAACCCTAACGCAAACCCTAAACCTAACACTAAATCTTACCATATTCTAAACCTAGACCTTGCCCTAACACTAACCCTAACACTCACGCTACCCCTAACCCTAACCTAACCCTAACACTAGCCATAACCCTAACCCTAACCCAAACCCAAACCCAAACCCTACCCTATCTCTAGCCCTAAACATAACCCTACACTAACGCTAACCCTAACCCTAACCATAACCATAACTCTAACCCTAAATGTAAACTTCGCCCTAGCCCTAACCCGAACCCGAACCCTAACCCTAACCCGAACCCTAACCCTAACCCTAACCCTAACCCTAACCCTAACACTAACCCTAACCCCTAACCCTAACCCTAACCCCTACCCTAACCCAAAACCTAACCCTAACCCTAACCTAACGCTAACTCTTACCGTAATTCTAAACCTAGACCTTACCCTAACACTAACCTTAAACCTAACCCTAACCCTAAAACTAGCCCTAACCCTAACCCTAACCCAAACCCAAACTCTAACCCTAACCCTATCTCTAGCCCTAATCATAACCCTACCCTCACCCTAACCATAACCCTAACCCTAACCATAAATCTAACCCTATTGTAAACTTCGCCCTAGCCCTAACTCTAATCCTAACCCTAACCCGAACCCGAACCCTAACCCTAACCCTAACCCTAACCCTAACCACACCCTAACTTTAACCCGAACACTAGTCATAACGCAAACCCTAACCCTAAACTTAACCATAATTCTAAATGTAGCCATAGCCCTATCACTAACCGTAACCCTAAACCTAACCCCAACCCTAACCCTAACCCTAGCCTAACCCTAACTCTAACCGTAATTCTATACCTGACCCTAGCCCAAACTCTAACTCTAATACTAACCCTTAACCTCAAACAAATGCTAACTCAAACCCTAATTCTAAACTTAAACCTATCCCTAACAATAACCCTAACGCTAACCCTAACCCTAACCCTAACACTAGCCCTAACCACAACCTTAACTCTAACCCTTATCTTAACCCTACTCCTAACCCTAAACCTAACCCTAACACTATCTCTAACCCTAACCCTAATCATAACCCTAACCCTAACTCTAACGCTAATTCTAAACCTAGCCCTAGCCCTAACTCTTAACATAACCCTAACCCTAACCCCATCACTAACCCTAACCCTAACCACACCCTAACCCTAAGCCTAACACTAGCCCTAAGCCTAACCCTAACCCTAACCCTAAACCTAATTCTAAATTTATCCACAGCCCTATCACTAACCATAACCCTAACCCTAAGCCTAACCCTAAGCTCAACCTAACACTAGACCTACCCATAACCCTAACCCTAACCCTAAACCTAATGCTAACTCTAAGCCTAATTCTAAACCTAGCCCTATCCCAAAATCTAACGCTAACCCTAACGCTAACCCTAAACCTAACCCTAACCCTAACCTCAAACTAGGCCTACCCTGAACCCTAACCTAAACCCTAACACGAGCCCTACCCCTACCCCTACCTTAATCCTAACCCTAAACCTAACCGTAATCCAAACCCAAACACTAACCCTAAACCTAACCCTAAGTGTAACCCTATCCTGAAACCTAACTAAACTCTAATTCTTAACCTAACCCTAGCCCAAACACTAACTCTAACCCTAACGTAACCCTAAACCTAACGCTAACTCTAACCCTAATTCTAAACCTAGACATATTTCTAACACTAACACTAACCCTAATCTTACCCCTAATGCTAACCCTAACACTAGCCCTAACCATAACCCTAACCCTAACCCTAAACCTAAACATAAAACAGGCCCTAAAGATGAACCTAACCCTAACCCTAAACCTAAGCCTAAACCTAACCCTAACACTACACCTAACCCTAACCCTAACCCTAACCCCACCCCTAAACCTAACACTACCTCTAACCCTAATTCTAAACTTAGCCCTAGCCCTAACTCTAACCGTAACCCTAAATCTAACCCTAACCAGAACCATAACCCTAACCCTAACCACACCCTAACTTTAACCCTAACACTAGCCCTAACCTTAACCCTAACCCTAAACTTAACCCTAATTCTACATTTAACCCTAGCCCTATCACTAACCATAACCCTAACCAAACCCTATCCCTAACCCTGAACCTAACCCTAGCTCTAACCCTAATCCTAATGCTAACCCTAAAGCTAACCCTAAATCTAACCTTACACTAAACAGAACCCTAGTCCTAACTCGAACCCTAAACCTAATCTGAAACCTAATCTTAACGCTAACCTCACCTTAACCCTAACCCTAACCCTAACCCTAACCCTAACACTAGCCCTAGCCCTAACACTAACTGTAACCCTAACCCTAACCGTACCTCTAATCCTAATTCTAGCCCTACCATCAACTTATTCTAACCTAAATCCTAACCCGAAAACTAAAAGTGTACCCTAACCCTAACCTAACCCTAACACTAACGCTACCTCTAACCCTAATTCTAAACCTAGACCTAGCCCTAAAACTAACCGTAACCGTAACCCTAAACCTAACCCTAACTCTAAAACTAATACTAAACCTAGCCCTAGGCAAAACTCTAAAACTAACCCTAACCCTAACCCTGACCCTAACACTAACTCTAACCCTAACACTAGCACTAACACTGACCCTAACCATAACCCTAACCCTAACCCTAACCCTAACCCTAACCCTAACCCTAACCCTAACTCTAACACTAATTCTAACATTTCCCTAGCCCTAACACTAACACTAACTCAAACCCTATCCCTAACCTCAACAAAACCCTAAACCTAAACCTAACCCTAACCCTAGCCATAACACTAATCCTAATCTTAACCCTAAACCTATTTCTAACGCTAAACCTAACCCTACACCTAACACTATCACTACCCGTAACCCTAACCCTTCCCTAACACTGGCCCTAAATCTAAACCTAACCCTAACCCTAACCCTAATCCTAACTCTAAACCTAATTCTAAACCTAGCCCTAGCCCTAAAACTAACTATAACCCTAAACCTAACACTAACCCTAACACTAACCCTATTTCTAAACCTAGCCATAGCCCTAACACTAACCGTAACCCTAACCCTAATCATAACCCTAACCCTAATCCTAACCCTAACCCTAAACATAACACTAACCGTAACCCTAACCCTAACCTTAACACAGGCGCTAATCCTAACCGTAACCCTAACCCTATCCCTAACCCTAACCCTAACCCTACCTTAATCCTAAGCCTAATCCTAACCCTAAATCTAATCCTAATTCTAAACGAAGCCCTAGCCCTAACTCTAAACCTAACCCTAAACCTAACCCTACCCCAAACTCTAACTCTAACCCTAACCCTAACCCTAAACCTAACGCTAACTCTTACCGTAATACTAAACCTAGATCTTGCCCTAACACTAACCCTAAAACTCACGCTAACCCTAACACTAACCCTACCCTAACACTAGCCCTAACCCTAACCCTAACACAAACCCAAACCCTAACCCTAACCCTATCTCTAGCCCTAAACATAACCCTACCCTCACGCTAACCCTAAACCTACCCTAAGCATAACTCTAACCCTAACTCTAACGCTAATTCTAAACCTAGCCCTAGACATAAATCTAAATCTAGCTCCAGCCCTATATCTAAACCTAACCCTAACCCTAACTCTAACCCTAACTCTAAACCTAATTTAAACCTAGCCCTAGCCCTAACACTAAACGTAACCCTAACCTAACACTAACCATAACTCTAACACTAATTCTAAACGTAGCCCTAGCCCTAACACTAACCGTAACCCTAACCCTAACACTAACCATATCTCTAACCCTAATTCTAACCCTAACACTAACCATAACACTAACAGTAACACTAACCCTAACCCTAACAGTAGTGCTAAACCTAAACCTAACCCTAAACCAAACCCTAAGACTAAAGCTAACTCTAAGCCCAATCCTAACCCTAACTCTAAAGCTAATTCTAAACGTAGCCCTAGCCCTAACTCTAAACCTAACCCTAAACCCTAACACTAACCCTAACCGTAACCCTAACCCTAACACTAACACTAAAACTAACCCTAATCCTAACCCTAACACTAACCCTAACCCTAAGCCTAACACTGGCCTTAAACCTAAACCTAAACCTAACCTAACCTAACCGTATCTCTAACCCTAATTCTAACGCTAACCCTAACCATAACACTAACAGTAACACTAACCCTAAACCTAACAGTACCGCTAACCCTAAAATTAACCCTAACCTAATCCTAACCCTAACCCTAATGCTAAACCTAACCCTAACTTTAACACTAGCCCTAACACAAAACTAACCCTAACTCTAATCCTAACCCTTACTCTAATGCTAATTCTAAATCTAGCCCTAGACCTAACTCTAAACCTAATTCTAAACTTAGCCCTACCCATAACACTAACCGTAACCTTAACCGTAACACTAACCCTAAATCTAACCCTAATTCTAAAGCTAGCCCTAGCCCTAACTCTAACCTTAACCGTACCCCTAAACCTAACCTCAACCTAAACCTAACCCTAACCCTAACCCTAACTCTAACCTTAATTCTAAACCGAGCCTTAGCCCTAATTTTAAACCTAACCCTAACCCTAACTTTAACCCTAAAGCTAACACTAACCCTAACCTCAACCTAACCCTAACACTAAAACTAAAACTAAACCTAACCCTAACTCTAACCCTAACATCAAACCTAAACCTAACCCTAACACTATCCCTAACACAAGCCCTAACCCTAACCCTAACACTAGCTCTAACACCAATCCTAATTCTAAACCGAGCCCTAGGCCTAAACTAACCTTAATCCTTACCCTAAACCTAACACTAGCCCTAACCATAATCCTAACCCTAACACAAATCCTAACCTCAATTTAACCCTAAACCTAACCCTAACCCTAACACTAACCCTAACCCTAACCCTAAACTCAAACGCACCCTAAACCTAAACCTAAACCTAACCCTAAAACTAAACCTACAGAAGCCCAAAACCTAACCCTAACCCTTACCCTAACACTAGCCCTAACACTAACCCTAACCCTAACACTAACCCTAATCCTAACCCTAACCATAAAATTAACCCTAATCATAAGCCTAAACCTATCCCTAACGTTAAACCTAACTCTAACCTTAACCAAAACCCTAAAACTAGCCCTAACCCTAACCCGAACCCTAACCTAACCTTAACCCTACCTCTAACTCTAATTCTAAACTTGCCCTAGCCCTAACACTAACACTAACTACAAACCCAACCCGAACCTAAACAAAACCCTAAACCTAAACCTAACCCTAACCCTAACTCTAACCGTAAAGCTCACCCTAACCCTAACACAGGTGCTAATCCTAACCCTAACCCTAACCCTAACCCTAACCCTAACCCTAAGCCTAATCCTAACCTTAACTCTAATGGTAATTCTAAATGAAGCCCTAGCCCACTATAAACCTAAGCCTAAACCCTAACACTAACCCTAAACCTAACCCTAACCCTAACCCAAACACTAACACTAGAACTAACCCTAACCCTAACCATAAGCCTAATCCTAAAGCTAACTCTAATGGTAATTCTAAATGAAGCCCTACCCTAACTCTAAACCTAACCCTAAACCCTAACCCTAACCCTAATCCTAACCCTAACCCTAACCCAAACACTAACTCTAAAACTAACCCTAACCCTAACCCTAACCCTAACCCTAACCCTAAACCTAAATCCTAACACTGAACCTAACCCTAACCCTAACACTAACCCTAAAACTAACCCTAACAATAACCCTAATCCTAACCCTAACCCTAACCCTAACTCTAGCCCTAACCCTCACCCTAACCCTAACTCTAACTCTAACTAAACCTAGCCCTAGCAAAACTCTAACACTAAACCTAACCCGAACCCTGACCCTAACCCTAACCGTAACCCTAACACTAGCCCTAACCCTGACCTTAACCATAACCCTAACACTAAACCTAAACCTAACCCTAAAACTAGCCCTAATTCTAACCCGAACCCTAACCCTAATCTTAACCCTAACTCTAACTCTAATTCTAACCTTGCCCTAGCCCTAACACTAACAATAAATCAAACCGTAACCCTAACCTCAACCAAACCCTTACAGTAAACCTAACCCTAACCCTAACCCTAACCCTAACACTAACCCCACCCTAACACTAAAAATAACACTAGCCCTAATCTTAACTCTAAACCTATTTCTAACGCTAAACCTAACCTAACCCTAACACTAGCACTAACTGTAACCCTAATCCTAACCCTAAGCCTAACCCTAACACTAGCCCTAAACCTAACCTAACCCTAAGCATAACCCTAACCCTAACTCTAAACCTAATTCTAAACCTAAGGCTAACCCTAACACTAACCGTAACCCTAAACCTAACACTAACCCTAACATTAACCCTAATTCTAAACCTAGCCATACCCATAACCCTAACCGTAACCGTAACCGTAAACCTAACCCTAACCCTAACCCAATCCTAACCCTAACCCTAACCATGACACCTACCGTAACCCTAACCCTAAACCTAACACAGGCGCTAAGCCTAACCCTAACCCTAACTCTAACCCTAATTCTAAACCTAGCCCTAGCCCTAAAACTAACCGTAACCCTAACCCTAACCCTAACCCTAACTCTAACCCTAATACTAAACCTATCACTAACCAAAACTCTAACACTAACCCTAACCCTAACCCTGACCCTAACCCTAACCCTAACCCTAACACTAGCCCTAACCCTAACCCTAACCCTTACCCTAACCCTAATCCTAACCATAACTCAAACCCTAATTCTAAACCTACCTGTAGCCCTCTCTAACCCAAACCCTCACCCTAACCCTAACCCTAACCCTAACCTCACCCTAACCCCAACCCTAATTTCAACCCTAACCTCACCCTAATCCTAATCATAACCCGAACACTAACCCTGTACCCCAACCCTAACCCTTACCCTAACCCTGTCCCTAACACTAACCATAAACTCATTGACAACTGAACCCTAACCCTAACCCTAACAATAACCCGAAATCTAACACTAGCCCTAAACCTAACCTTAACCCTAACTCTAACACTAACACTAACCATATCCCTAACATAACAATAAACTTAATGAAAACCTAACCCTAACCCTATCCCTATATTTAAATGTAACTCAAAAGGGTAATGTATCTCTAAACTAATTCTTAACGATAACACTAACCCTAACGCTAATGCTAAAGCAAACCCTAGTCTTAATTCTAAACCTAAACTTAATCTTAACCTGAGTTGTACCCTAAGCTTAACCATAAGGCAAACCCTAACACAAACTTGTACCCTAACTCTAAATGCATTCCTAACTATAACACTATTCTAACCCTTACGCAAACCCTATCCCTAAAACTGACTCTGACCAAAACACTCATCCAGACCTAAGTTTAAAAGTAATACTATCCGCTACTGTATTTCTAATATTATTCCCAGTCCAAAACGTGAACTAAACTCTAACCATTAACCTAACCCTAATGAAAACCCGAGGCTTAACCCTAACACTAATACTAACCCTAGTCCCAGTCCTAATCTAAAACCTAAAACAAATCGTATTTCTAACCATTGGCCTAACGCAAACTCTACCCTAAACTTAAGCCTAAGCCTTACCCTACCCCTAATACTAACCCTAACCCTAGTTCTAACCCTAACCTCAAACTAACCCTAACCCCAACCCTAACCCTAACCCTAACCCTATAAGTAACATTAGACATAAACTCATTAAAAACCTAACCCTAACCTTAACCCTATACTTAAATGTAACTAAAAATGGTAATGTATCTCTAAATTAGTTCTTAACCTTAACACTAAACCTAACGCTAATCCTAAAGCCAACCATAAACATAATGCTAAAACTAACCTTAATCCTAACAAGAGCTTTAACCTAAGCTTAACCATAAGGCAAACCATAACACAAACTTGTATTATACCTCTAAATGCATTCCTAACTATAACGCTTTTCTAACCCGAACGTAAATTCTATCACTAAAGCTGACTCTGCCCTTACACAAATCCAGACCTAAGTTTAAAAGGAATGTTATCCGCTACTGTATTTCTAAATTTATTTCGTCCTAAACATGAACATAACCCTAAACCTAACCCTAACCCTAAACCTAACCTAACCCTAAACCTAAACCTAACCCAAACAGTAACCCTAATTCTAAACCTAGCCCGAACCCTAACCCTAACCCTAACCCTTATCCTATCCCTAAATCTAACTTTAACCCTAATTCTAAAACTTGCCCTAACCCTAACTCTACACCTAACACGAAACCTAAACCTAACCTAAACCTACCCTCAAAAAAACCCAAACCCTAACGCTAATCCTAAACCTAACCCTAACACTAACACTAGTCCTAACCCTAGACCTAACCCTAACAATAACCCTAACCCTACCCTAACGCTAACCCCTAAGCCTACCTTAACCTTAACCCTAACCCTAACCCTAACCTAACACTAATCCTAACCCTAATCCTAACCCTAACCCTAACTCTAACCCTAGTTCTAAAAATAGCGCCAGCCCTAACTCTAACCCTAACCCGAACCCTAACCATAACCCTAACCCTAACCTCAAACAAAACCTATCCCTACCCTAACCATAACCCTAACCTTAACGCAAGCCTAAACCTAACCCTAACCCTAACCCTAAACCTAAACCTACCCCTAACCCTAATCCTAACACTAGCCCTAACACTAAACCTAACCCTAACCCTAAACCTAACATTAAACCTAACTCTAACCGTAACCCTAACCCTAACCCTCACCCTAACCCTAATCCTAACCCTAACTCTAGCCATAACCCTAACCTCAACCAAACCCTAACCCTAACCCTATCCTTAAACCTAAACCTAACCCTGACACTAGCCCTAACCATTAACCTAAGCCTAAACCTAACGCTATCCTTAACCCTAACCCTAACAGTAGTTCTAACCCTAACCCTAAACCTAACCTTAACCCTAACCCTGACCCTAACTCTAACACAAATTCTAACCCTAGCCCTAGCCCTAACACTAACCGTAAACCTAAACCGAACACTAACTCTAAATCTAACCCTAATTCTAAACTTATCCATAGCCCTAACTTTAACCCTAACCTAACCCTAACCCTAATCCTAATCCTAAACCTAACCTCAACCTATCCATAACCTTAACCCTAACCCTAAACGTAACCCATACACTAGACCTAACCGTAACTTTAACCCTAAACCTAACCCTAAACCTATCCATAACCCTAACTTAAAACTAGCCTTAACCCTAACCCTAAACTCAAACTAACCCTAACCCTAACCCTAACCTAACCCTAAAACTAGCCTTAACTCTAACCTCAACCTAACTCTAACCCTAACCCTAACCCTAACCCTAATCCTAACCCTAACCCTAACTCTAGCTCTAATTCTTAATCTGGAACTAGCCCTAACTCTAACCCTAACCCTAACCATAACCCTAACCCTAACCCTATCCTCAAACTAACCCTACCAATAACCCTAACCCTAAAGCTAACCCTAACCCTAACCCTAACCCTAACCCTAACGTTAACTTTAACCCTAACTTTACCCTAACCCTAACCCTAACCCTAACCTCACCCTAACCAAAACCTAACCCTAACCCTAATTCTAAACCAAGCCCTAACCATAACCCTAAACCAAATCTTAAAACTGACCCTAGGTGTAAATTTCACACTAAACCTAACAATAGCCCTAACTCAAAACCTAACCCTAAACATAACCCTTACCGAAACCCTATATCTAACCCTAATTCTAAACCTAGCCCTAGCCCTAACACTATCCATAACCCTAACTCTAACCATAACCCTAACTCTAACCCTAATTCTAAACTTAGCCCTAGCCTTAACTCTAACTCTAACCCTAACCCTAACTTAACCCTAACCCTAACCCTAACACTAACCCTAACCCTAACTCTATTCCTAACTTTAACCCTAACAATAGCCCTCATCCTAACCCTAACCCTAACCCTAACCCTAATCTAACCCTAACCCTAACCCTAACCCTAACACTAGCCCTAACCCTAACACTAACCCTAAACCTAACTCTAAACCAATTCTAAACCTAACCCTAGCCCTAACACTAACCGTAATTCTAACCCTAACCCTAACACTAGCCCTAACCATAACCCTAACCCTAACCCTAACTCTAACACTAATTCTAAACCTAGCACTAGCCCTAACACTAACCGTAACCCTAACCCTAACCAGAACCATTATATAACCCAAATTCTAAACCTAGCCCTAACCCTAACACTAACTGTAAAGTAACCCTAACCCTAACACTAACTCTAACCCTTATTATAAACCTAGCCCTATCCTTAACTCTAACCCTAACCCTAACCCTATCCTAACCCTAACCCTAACCTCAACCTAACCCTAACCCTACCTTAACCATAACCCTAACCCTAACCCTAACACTACTAGATCTAGCCCTAACCTTAACCCTAAGCCTAACTCTAACCCTAATTCTATACCTAACCCTAGCCATAACTCTAACCCTAAACCTAACCCTAACCATAAACCTAACCCTAACCCTAAACATAAACCTAATCCTAACACTAGCCCAAACCCTAATCCTAAGCCCAACCCTAACACTAGCTTTAACCGTAACCCTAACCCTAACCCTAACGTCACCCTAACTCTAACCCTAACCTCACCCTAACGCTAATCCTAACCCTAACACTAACCCTGTACACTACCCCTAACCCTAACCATAACCCTATCCCTAACACTAACCATAAACTCATTGAAAACCTAACCCTAACCCTATACTTAAATGTAACTCAAAAGGGAAATGTATCTCTAAACTAATTCTTAACCCTAACACTAACCCTAACGCTAATCCTAAAAAAAACCCTAAACTTAATTCTAAACCAAACCTTAACTCCTAACCTGAGCTTTACCCTAAGCTTAACCATAAGGCAAACCCTAACACAAACTAGTACTCTAACTCTAAATGCATTCCTATCTATAACTCTATTCTAACCCTCACACAAACCTTATCCCTAAAGCTGACTCTGACCCTAACACTCATCCAGACCTAAGTTTAAAAGTAATGTTATTCGCTACTGTATTTCTAACTGTTTTCCCCATCCAAAAGGTGAACATAACTTTAACCGTAAACCTAACCCTAACGAAAACCCTAGGCTTAACCCTAACACTAATACGAACCCTAGTTTCAGCCCTAATCTAAAACCTAAACCGAACACCATTTCTAACTATTGCCCTAATGCAAACTCTAACCTTAAAATTAACCCTAGGCCTAACCCTAACCCTAACCCTAACCCTAACCCTAATCCTAATCCTAACCCTAACCCTAGTTCTATCCCTCATCCAAACCCTAAACCATACCCTAACCCTAACCCTAACTCTAACCCTAATTCTACACGTAGCCCTAGCCCTACCTCTAACCCTAAACCTAACCCTAACCTAACACTAACCTCAACCTAACACAAACCCTAGACCTAACCCTCACACTAAAACTAACCCTAACACTAGCCCTAACCCTAAACCTAACCCTAACCCTAACCCTAATTCTAAACGAAGCCCTAGCC
>PVKZ01009131.1:0-12317 GCA_004027375.1 Macroglossus sobrinus
TGTCTGTTTCTCTGTGCTAAGCAAAGCTCCTAGGTCTCCCAGCCTTATTGGTGTGGATTTGTGAAGTAGGTGTCCAGTGGCACAGTCCTGAGAGGGGCTCAGCTACAGACCAAATTTAGCTGAAACCTTTACCCCTCCAGGGCCACCTGTTAAGATTCATAAAGCAATCCATAGATGCTGTGCTTATAGTTGCCTCAAAAGGCCACACCAGAAACCGAGGCCAACTGCCTCCACCAGTGTGAGTCTCAGCAAGGAGTACCTGACTCGCTAAGGATATATGTGGATGTGGTTTGGGTGGGGCTCGCGTTGGGGGAGTCGGGGTTTCAGAGAATCCTCTGGGCGGAGTCACCTTTGTTATTCAGTTTGATGATGTCACAGCTATAGCCACACTGTGTCCTTGCACTGGTAGGGGCAAAGGCTCAAGAGGGAACAATGAATACTGCCAGCACTACTATACCCAGTGAGTCTTGCCTCAGTCCTCACTCTGACAATGTCTCCCTGTAAGTCTCTGGTCCCCCCTGTGTGCAGCTGAATGGACACTGGTGCTCAGTGAGCAGGTCCATCACTGCTAAAATCCACTATGGTCACAGCCCCTTTAAGAGGCATCTACTGCTGCTGCTGCTGCAGCCCCCATCTCACTCAGCCACTGGGCACTGGGAAGCCCCGTGTCCTCACCCTGTCCTACCTTCTGCCATGCAGGGTGCTTTCTTGGATTTATCTGTAGTTGTATGGCTTGTTCATCTAGATCCTGGTGACTTTTCCTTGCTGCTGCTTTTTGTTTCTGTCACAACTTTGATTTGGTCACCTGAGGGATGAACAGAGCCTCTATCATCTATGCCATTTTTTCCCCTCCAGGAAAGTCTTTAGACCATAGATTTCTCTTCAAGTAAGAGCCAACAGCCCAAGGCTTCCTGTTTCTACCCCCATCCCAGAAAGCAAACTTTGCCCAAGCCCAAGCAAACTTTGCCTCATCCTATTTAACCCATGTCTGCTTTGTTTGCAGCTCACAGTGCTAATTACCATAGAAATACAGAAGAAGGGACTAAAGCCGTTTCTCTTTGATGTGACACTGACAATGACAATCTTTGATTTTCTCTTTAAAAAAGAAAAAAAGATTAAAATTAGCTGCATCTGTATGTAAATAGTTACAAAATAATTACATATTTCCCTAAAAGAAGGGAACAAACAGCAGGCAAAACAGACACTTTCTTGGTTCATCTCTCTTCTGTTTAGGTTCAAAAGACAACTCAGAACCTTCCCACCTACACTTCTGGTATCTGGGCCATCAAGAGAAACTGATCTATTTGCTGCTTATAGTTTTATTGTTGGAGGCTTAACGGCTGCTAAAGATAAGGACATCTATCACAGTGCACTAGAAAGAGCTTTCTGTTTGCCAAAATCCAGAGACTGATATCATTTATATTTTCATGTAAATGACTGAATCAAATGTTTCTTGTCACAAGTTCTGGAGCAAGGCAGCTTTTACACATCATTGCAGCGTTGTGGGACCTTTAGAAGATTCCATGATGCAACCTCTCCTAGGAACCAAGTTCTTTTTAGGGTACAAATCAGTTCTAAGAAAACTTGCAACACAGTACAGCTGTGATTGTTTACCCCAAAGCTCCTCACCAGCTTCCATTCATGGCCGCCCAATTCATGGCTGGAATAGGGTGGTATGGCCCTAGTAACAGGGACTGGGACTCAGGTCACTGACATTATTTTACATATTCAGGGTTTTTTTTTTTGGTGTGTGTGTGGGGTCCTGGTCTGCTCCAGTCAAATTCCTTCCTTCAGCTTCTGCTTGGATGACCTAGGAGGCATCTTACTTTATCATCCTGATGACTTATCTTTATTCTTCTCTTTTTATATGAACCAAGACCAATAATAAAAAGCTTTTGTATTGATAAATAATACACAAATGAGTGGAACAGGTCACATTTAGTGCATACTACTCCGATGAATAGAGAAATATAGACATAACTTCTGGAGACTCTTGCTTCCAGTAACAGCAGGCTAGGTAACTTAGACAAAACCTCCCAAACAAAAACCACCTTCTGTAAAGCACCAATTTTCTAACAAGAAACAGTGAAAGTGACCTATTTGCTTGTATTCTCACCCTGAGTGCCATTGGTAGGAGATGTAAAATACCTAACAAAGTATCTAGTTCTTCACAGAGAAAAAGAATGAAGGAATTCACACAAGAGTCAGCTTGATTGGGTGTGGAGCCACTGTGTCACTGCATTATAGTATGAAGAAGTAATAATTGATAGTCATAATGGTGAACAGGAGTCATCAAGGAAGTTAAACCATGTAGACACTCTGCTTAAGAGTCTCACCTGCTTCAGAAAGACCTCTCCAAAATGCTCAAAGGATTCATGACATAAAGTTGCCTTGACATTTAAAGGCATATGTGAATAATGCATTTATGTGAAATGCCATATTCTCAAAGAATACAGCATACCTCAGAGATAGTGTGGGTTTTGTTCCAAAAACTGTACTAAAGCAAATATCATAATAAAACAAGTAACAAATTTCTTGGTTTCCCAGTACATATAAAAGTTATGTTTACTCTATACGGTAGTCTATCAAGTGTGAAATAGCATTATGTTTCTTTTTAAAGATATACATACCTTAGTTTAAAAATACTTAATTGCTAAAAAATGTTAACTATCATCTGAGCCTCTAGCAAGTTGTAATTTTTTTTACTCGTAAAGATTCTTGTCTCAATGTTGATAAAATTGTATGTGAAGTGCAATAAAATAAAGCACAATAAAATGAGAATGGTTATGCTGGATAAATGAGATGTTTCTGTCTGTAGGATTTTCTAAATCAGTGAATACAATTCATATGTTGAACAATTTACAAAATATGCATCATATTAATTACCTCAGCATCAAACTGAGAATCCCCATGAATCTCCCGGTGACAGCACCTACTCTATATACATCAAAAAACAGATTAAGAAACCTTCAGCCCAGAGTATTTTGGGAGTTAACCTCCAAGCCCACTCCTGGCAAAATGCACAGAACAAACTTGGCCAGGTTGCATAAGAATGGTGCAGCTCCCCAATTCAGGCAAAGTGAGACTGCTACAAATGCACGCTAGGAATAGTTGCTTCCAACTGTACACAGTTACAAGGATTTTGGGGAGTGATATTCATTCTTGACTCCTGGTTGACCTCTATAGGCCTAAGCTTATGTTGGACTCAGAAGATTGTACTTAGTCTTCATGGAGTATCTTCTGAGTGATGCCTCCTCAATTGCCTACCCATTTAAGAGGCCACCACCTTCCTAAGATGTGTACAAATGATTTTGTAAAGAAGGTAGACACTGATAGATCAATCAATGTGGGCAAGACATTAGCAGGCATAAACATAAAGAACTTTGTCTACTTTGCTTAAAGATGGTAGGGTTAATGGTCTATTTTTTTCTTAAAAAGAATCTGTCACAATCCTTCAGCCAGTCAAATCTGCTCTACCTCCTTAATGGCTCCTAAAACTGGCTATTTCCATTCCAAGCCATAATACTTGCCCCACTGGACTTTTCAACAGTCTCCTGATGCATTTCCTGCTTTCATGCTTGCCCGTTCTTCACTCACCAACCAGTGATCTTTTGAAATCAGAAATTAGACTAGTCATTCCCCTGCCTTAAGCCTCCCAAAGGCTTCCATCACTTAGAATAAAATCCAAAAATTTTGCCATGGCCTAAAAGACCCTACCTGATCTGGTCCCTGCCTATCTGCCTTTTGGCATCTCTCTTATCTTTCTCACCTCTTTCACTCTGTTCCAGCCATGTTGGCTTCCTTGTCAGGCAGACCTGGGACACATTAAGCTTGTTTCCACCTCAAGAATTTTGCAATTGTTGTTCCCTCTGCCTGGATGTTCACACAGGCAGTTCCATGTCTGGGTTCTTTTTATCATTCAGTTCTTCACTGAACTGTCATCTTCTCAAAGAGACCCTCTCTGACCACCCAACCCAAAAAATAGCCTTTTCTCACTCGACACCTTCTATGATTTAATTTTCTTCTATTCACTTTGTAGCATGTAATAGTTCCAGAAATTATCTTGGTGATTTGGCTTTAACTTGATTTTTTTTTTTACTATCTTTCTGCTAGACTATAAACTCCTTGAAATCATGGTTCTTGCCTATCTTGCTCAGTGTTCTGTGTCACCAACATCCAGAATGGTGTTTGGTACATCATGAATGTTTAATAAGTGTTTATTGAATAAATCAACCAACTTTTTAGACTACAGAGGACATGTCATTAGAGCAGTTACATCAACTGCCATTTTGTTCAAAGAGGATAAACTGAGCCAAAATTTGGTCTAAGGTTTATTCAGATATCTATTAATAATTTACCAATATTGGTCAAATCAGGAAGAGAAAAACTTTAAAGATTTACTTTTTTTCATTCTTCTCTTCCCTTTTAGACACATTCCTCCCTTTCTCTCAAAATCTGAATTTGCTTAAACACTTAAGTACAGCATCAGGTCGGCCAGATCCAAACACCAGGTTAATTGTTCTTTGGCATCTGCTTAAGCAGCAGTTCTCAAAATTTAACATCATCAGAATTATTTGGAGGGCTTGTTGAAACACACATACTGGACTCAAGGGTGTACTGAAGCAATTTGTAACAGCTCATGATAGGAGGTTGTTAAATTTTCAGAAATTTTGCAAGTCAGTTATAAAACACAGCTATCATTAAAAATTAAATGATAAAATGTATAATTAAAGAAATTATATTTTTAAAAACCACACCATTCCAATTATATGACCTTATAGAAAAGGCAAAACTATGGAGATGGTAAAAAAGATCTGTGGTTGCCCAGGATTAAAAGGAAATGAGAGATGAATGGACAGACAACAGAGGATTTTTAGGGCAGTGAAACTACTTTGTATGTTATGTAATGATGAATACATGTCATTATACATTTGTCCAAACCCAAAGAATATACAATATCAAAAGTGAACCCTAATGTAAATTAGGGACTTTGGGTGACAGTGACATGTAGGTTCATCAATTGTTAACAAATTTTCTATTCTAATGTGGATTGTTAATAGTGAGGGATGCTGTAAATTTGTGGTGCTCTATTTTGCTGTGAACCTAAAACTGCTCTAAAAAGTAAAGTATATTTAAAACACAACATTAAAATCATTTCCTAATTACTTTACTACATGTTTCTATTATGTCTGGTCTTGAAAATATCTGTCCATGTATCTGTTTGATGAAAACAGTATAAAATGGTGTGATGCTGCATATCTCTTTGCAACTCCTCATTCAGTGGTGTTATGTGGCTTGAAATTGTCCATGGTAGAAGTATTTACAGAATAGAAATTAAAACATGCTATAAGTGTGGACTTGGTTTATTACTTGTTTGATTGTCTAGACTTAAGATAGTAATGAAGAACATTTTAGTAATATAGATTAAACTTAAATGTGTGTTGGTCTATGGCTATGACATTGTTAATAGAAAAAATAATTTTGAGAAAACAGTCTTCCAGTAGTTGAAACTATTATCTGATTCCACAAAGAGGTTGCTCATGTCATTGACAAACAAGTGACATTCTGACATAACATAAATCTTTATTCGTTTTATTTTCATCTTACTATTTAATGTAAACAAAAATATCAACTAACATTCATGTTAGAACTACACTCATTCACCAGTTGCAACCATAGGTTGTCTCTGACACAAAAGTTTGGTAAAAACTAATGAAAGTATTTTGTGAAAATAAATTTACCACATGAAATTTATTATAAGAAATATTGAACATATAATTATTATTTGTAAATTGTGTGCTGCTTATCTATCACTAAAATTTATAATAAACTTATGTACACAACTGGATGCTTTTTTTTCAGAAAGACATTTGTTACACATTTGTCAGCATACCGCAAGCTGGACCCCACCCTCAGAGCTCTAGATTCATCAGGAGTAAAGTGAGGCCCAAGAATTTTCATTTTTAAAACATTCCATAGGAATGCTGGTCCTGCTGTTCTGGAGACTACTCTCAAAAAACAGGAGAACATCTGATTTAAGAAAAGGAGACTTAAAACCACAATGAGATATCACCTCATATCTATAAGAATGAGTATTATCAAAAAGTGTTAATATGGATGGATCTTGACAGTATCATGTTAACTGAAATAAGTCAGAAAGGACAAGATCCATATAATTTCACTCATATTTGGAATATAAAACAAAGATCAACAAATAAATAAAATGAAAAATAAACAAACTCATAGATACAGACAGCAATATGGTGGTTACCAGAGGAAAAGAGAGTTGGGGGAAAATAAAGGAGATAAAAATGGTCAAATATATGGTGACAGAAGGCAAATAGACTTTGGATGGTGAGCACACAATGGAGTATACAGATGTTGTGTTACAAAGTTGTACACCCAAAATTTACATAATATTAACCAATAAACTTAATTTAAAAGAAGACAAATGATAATAAGTGTTGGTGAGGATGTGGAGAAAAGGGGATCCATGTGCACTCTTAATAGAAATATAAATTGGTACAGCTGTTATGAAAAAAAGTATAGAATTCCCTCAAAAAATTACAAATAGAACTACCATATGACCCAACAATCTCACACATTGATATATATCCAAAAAAAATGAAATCAAGATCTCAAAGAGATATTTGCATTCTCACATTCATTGAAGCATTATTTATAATAACCAAGATGTGGAAACAATCTGTGTCCAACAGATGAACAGATTAAAAATTTGTGTGTGTGTGTGTGTGTGTGTGTAATGAAATATTATTCAGATATGAAAAAGAAAGAAATCCTGCCATTTGCAACAACATGAATGAACCCTGAGGGCATTATACTAACTGAAATAAGCCAGATAGAAAAAGAAAAATACAGTATGATCTCACCTATATATGGAATCTAAAAAAAAAAAAGCTGATTTTATAGAAACAGAATAGAATGGTAATTGCCAGGGACTTGGCAGAAGGGTGTCATAGGTAAAAAGGTACAAATTTTCAGTTATAAAAAGAATAAATTCTGGCAATTTAATATACAGCATGGTGACTATAGTTAATACAGTGAGTGTTGTATATATGAAATTTGCTGAAAGTAGATCTTAGTAACAATACACACGGTTAACTGTGTGAGGCAATGGATGTGTTCATTATCTTAATCTTGATAATCATTCTACAATGTATGTGTATATCATATTATTACATTGTACACTTTAAATATATACAATTATGTTTGTCAATTATTTCTCAGTAAAGTTAAAAAACAAATTGTGTTATATTATAATACACATGGAATTTGAAAGTTTAAATAAGAAAACAATTATCAAATATCTCAATAATTTTATACTGATTTCATCTTGAAATGATATTTAATGAATTATAATATATCATTAACATTAAGGGGGAAAAGTACAAGAAAAGGAGGCTTACATCATGGGTCTTCCAATTGATGGGTAGAATATTCACTTCACTGCATTCAGTCACCAAATATGTTATCAAACAAATATTGACTTCTGTTGGCAGTAGACATTACAAGTTAATTTAAAGAGTCAACATTTGCTCGATAGATGATAAATCTTGAGGCAAAATAAAGAGAGGTATTAACTCCAACAAGCTGGAGGCTAGATTAGCATTGCAACATGCAGGGAGCTAAAAGACTTAATCAATAGATTGCCCATTAGCCTGCCACATCACCAAAATTCCCACAATTTGAATCAATCCAGTAAGGCCTTTTTTAAGTGCAAACATTTTTGCTGAAAGAGTAGAGATAGTAACCAACTGAAAGGTTGTTCTATACAAAATCATCTGCTTTGTTCCCAGACTAAGGCCAGATATTTCTCCTTTCTTGTTCATTACATTTACACCTGCTTCATGTAGAACTGGTCCTTCGGTTAACTAGTTCCCCTTTTCTTGTGGACCTCAGGTTCATAAAAGTACATTAATCATAAAACTGGTGTTGATTGGAGGTCCCAGATGTTGGTAGCACAGGAGAATGCTGAACTTACCCCCTTCCATGAACAAAACAAAAATATATGTATATAGGGTACAATTACTCCTGCAAGACAACTGAGTACGGAACAAATACCTTCTGGCAACAAACAAGAAAAAGTGATTGAATAGAGAAGGCTAGGAAGCCAATGGAGCTGTGGTAACTCCAGGTTCAGAGGGGTTCATAAGTGCCACTGTGTACTTCCCTCTTTACCTACACAGGGTGAGTAGGAGGTCTAAACAATTGCTCTGACATGCCTGCAAGGTCACTGCAGTGTGTTTCTAAACACATCACCTGAGCCTATTTTAGCCCAAACAAAGGGAGCAAATAGGGTGAACAGTGCATTACCACATGTAGTTGGCCTTCCCACTCAGAATTGCTCCAGCATAGTAGGCCAGGGGCCCAAATGTCTTAAGCACCTGCTAAGCTACTACTAGCCTACAAAAACCACCCTGTACACAAAATGTACATAGAGTCCACTTCTACACAAGTACTTCAACCGAAAAAGAAATTCTCCAATTAAAAGCTAGAGTTGCTGAATGGAGAAGAAAACAAGACCCTTACATAGGCTGCCTACAAGAGATTCACTTCAGATTAAAAGACACACACAGTCTGAAAGTAAAGGGATGCAAAAAGATATTTCATGAAAATGGAAATAAACAACAAAAAAAGATCTAGGGTAGCAATAATTATACTAGACAAAATAGACTGAAGGAATCAATAGCAGATTAGCTAACACAGAGTGGATCAGCAACCTGGAAGACAGACTAGTGAAAATCAACCATTCAGAACAGCAGAATGAAAAAAATATATATATATTTAAAAATGAAGATAGTTTAAAGGACTTCTAAGATAATATCAAGCACTCAAACATTCACATTACAGGGATCCCAGAAAGAGAAGAAAAAGAGAAAGAATGGAAACATTATTTAAAGAAATGAAGGTTGAAAATTTTTCTAATTTTGGAAAGAAAATAGACATCCACATCCAGGAGGCACAGAGTGTTCCAAACAAGATGAACCCAGAAAGATCACACCAAGATATAATGTAGTTAAAATGGCGAAAGTTAAAGAGACAATCTTAAAGAAAGCAAGAGAAAAACAAGTTACATACAAATAAAGCCCTATAAGTCTGTCAGCTGATTTCTCATCAGCAACTTTACAAGCCAGAAGGGAGTAGCAGACATCTTTAAAGTGCTGAAAGAAAAGAACCTACAACCTAGAATAATTTACCCAGCAAGGTTATTATTTAGAACTGAAGGAGATATCATTTCCCAGACAAGTAGAAACTAAAGGCATTCATCACCATTAAACCAGCTTTATGAAACATGCTAAAGATCTTTTTTAGGTAGAAAAAAAAGACTATAACCAGAAATTAAAAAAAAAATATATATGAGAAAAATAAAAACCTCAGGTAAAGCCAAATATTCAATAAACATGGCAAATCAGACATTTAAAAAGTTACTATGAAGGTTAAAAGAAAAAAAGCATTCAACTCAATTTAAACTACAGGAAGTAGATGGGAGATATACAACACAAAAAAATATATATATCTAAAATGTTACATCAATAACATAAAGCACAAAAGGGGAAGTAAAAATACAGTTTTTATAGAATATATTCAAACTTGAATGCCTATAAGCTTAAAACAGACTATGATAGATAAGTAATAATATATGTAAACCTCCTGGTAACCACAAATCAAAAACCTACAAAAGATATAAAAGAACAAAGAGAAAGGAAACTTAACAAAACACTAAAAAATAAAAGCAAACCACAAAGGAAGAGAACAAGGTAATAAGAAAGAAATAGAGATAAACTATAAAAACAATCAAAACAATTAACAAAATGGCAATTAGTACATACTTTAAGTGTAAATGTAATAAATGCTTCGAAAAATAGAGTGGCTGAATGGATTTAAAAGATGACACTATATATATATATATATATATATATATATATATATATATATGAGATTCACTTCAAATTGAAAGACAAAGACTGAAAGTGAAAGGATAAAATGGGATATTCCTTGAAAATAGAAATGAAAAATAAACATAAAGTAGCAAAGCTTATATCAGACAAAATAGATTTTAAAACAAAAAAAAGTAAAAAAAAAGACAAAAAAGATATGACATAATTATAAAGGGGTCAATCCAATGAGAGGATATAACAATTATTAAATATCCATGCACTCAACATAGAAGATCTAAATATATAAAGCAATTATTAATGTAAATCAAGAGAGAAATTCACTGCAATACAATAATAGTAGGGGATTTTAATACCCTACTTAAATCAATGGATCATCAAGATATTGAATAATAAAATAATATTTTTAAATGTCATATTAGATGAGATTGACTTAAAAAACATTTATAGACGATTTCAATCAAAAAGTATAGAAGTTATTACCAACACCACAGAAATACAAATTATTAAAGAATACCATGTACAATTATATAAATAAATTTCTAGAATTATATAAACTTCCAAGACTAAATCAAAAAGAAATACAAAATTTAAACAAACCACTTACTAGCAATAAAACTGAAGCAGTAATAAAAAAAAACTCCCAACACACAAAAGTTCAGGCCTAGATGGCTTCACATTCAAAGAAGAATAAATATCTATTCTTCTTAAACTATTTCAAAAAATGAAAGAGGAAGGAATACTCCCAAACTCTTTTAATGAAACCAGTATTGTCCTGAAACCAAAATCAAATAGAGACATCATTAAAAAGAAAATTACAGGCCAATATCTTTGATAAACATAGATGCAAAAATTCTCAATAAAATCTTAGCAAACCAAATTCAATAATACATTAAAACAATTATACACCATGACCAAGTAGGATGCATCCTAGGGATACAGAATTGGTTCAACACTTGTAAATCAGTCAATGTAATAATCACATTAACATAAAGAAAAATAAAAACATATGGTCATATCAATAGATAAAGAAAAATTATTTTACAAAATTTGAAATCCATTTACAATGTAAAAAACTCTCAAAAAGGTGAGTATAAAAGGAACATATCTCAGCATAATAAATGGCATATATGACAAACCTACAGCTAATACTATACTCAGTGGTATAAACAGTATGGTATTGATATGAAAACAGATATATAGATCAGTGGACTATAACAGAAAGTCTAGATATATTTTCTTGTTTATATGGTTAATTAATCTACAATGAAAGAAGTAAGAATATACAATAAAGTAAAGACAGTATCTTCAATAAATGATGTTTGCAAAACTGGACAGTTATATGCAAAGAAATTAATTGGTCAACTTTTTCATACCATGTACTAAAATAACTCAAAATAGATTAAAGACTTAAATGTTAGACCTGTAACTATAAAACTCCTAGAAGTGAAGGAGGGAAAAAATAGCATAGATCATAGAAGCTGAGTTCATTTGTCAGGCAACCAAATCAAAGTTGTGACAGAAACAAGAAGCAAATAACAAGGAAAAAATCAGGATCTAGATGAACAACTAAAGAGAAACCCAAGAAAACCAAGAAATCATCCTGCAACGGCAGGAGGTAGGACAGGATGAGGACACAGGGCTGCCTGGTCTTAAGCAGCTGAGTGAGACTGAGGCTGCAGCAGCTGCAGATGCCTCTTAAAAGGGGCTACATCTAGGAGCGAATTTTCACGGATTTGGACCTGCTCACTCTGAGCACCAGTGCCAATTTGACTGTGTGCAGGGGGCACCAGGGACTTGCAGGAAAATATTGTTGGAGTGAAGGCCAAGGTGAGACTCACTCCGTACAGAGTGCTGGAAATATCCATTGTTCCCTGTTGAGCCCTACACCTTCCCAGTGCATGGACACATCGCCCTGATGTCATCAAACTAGATAGCAGAGGTTGCTCCACCCAGAGGATTCCCTGAAACTTCACCTCCCCCAATTTGTAGCCCTACCCAAGCCACATCCACATATATCCTTAGTGAGTCAGGTACTCTTGCTGAGTAGCACCTAGACTCACACTGGAGACAGCTGGCCTCAGTTTCTGGTGTGACCTTTTGAGGCAAGTATAAACACAGCATCTGTGGATTGCTTGCTGAATCTTAACAAGTGGGCCCAGAGGGGTAAAGGCTTGGGCTAAATTTGGTCTGTAGCTGAACCCCTCTCAGGACTGTGCCACTGGACACCTACTTCACAAATCCACACCAATAAGGCTGGGAGACCTAGGAGCTTTGCTTAGCACAGAGAAACAGACACGGAAAGGCAGGCAAAATGGGAAGACAAAGAAGCAGAAACCATATGAGAGAAGAGAACAGGGAACCATTTATAATGGAGTCAAAGTAATCTAACAGGTACAG
>PVKZ01009132.1:0-12159 GCA_004027375.1 Macroglossus sobrinus
GGCGCTGTGGCCGCCAGGTGACGTCTGGGTGTGAGAAGTGGGAAACAGCCGTCTCGTCAAAGCCAGACCCGAAGCCAGCACCCCGGGGGCCCACCAGGGTGCACGGCTCATGAACGCAACGTGACACCTTGCAACTGAACGCAAGTGAGGAAAAGCACAGAGCTCAGCCCGCGAGTCGGGGGGTGGGTGGGGCTCGCACACCGCGGCCTGCGTCAGCTCGATGGCAGAGGGGACAGACGAACGGCCGCTTCGCACGTGTGCTCATCCGGACCCTGACACCTCGGCCTCATTTCTCCCTCCCATCCCCATCGCTGTCCCGGCCCCTCCGCCCCCGGGGAAGGCGAAATCAGCACCAAACAGAGGTTTCGCACGGTCTTGGTTAGTGCCATCCTTCCAGAAAGAGCCCGGATGCAAACGCCCAGCCCGCGACGCTCACACCGCGACCGTCCGCGGCCCCCACCCTCACCGTAGAAGGCCAGCTGGCCCCGCGCCACGGTGCTGCCCCTGGGGTTTTCGGCCACACACTCGTAGACGCCGGCGTCCTCCTGCTGAAAATTGGGGACTTCGAGGATTCCGTTGGCCTTGTGTCTTCTGGCCTTCCGCGCGATCGGCTTCCCGTCCGCCCGTCTCCAGGTGATGGTTGGCACGGGGCTGAGGGGAGGGCAAAGGAGCGAATCGAATCAGAGGACACGTGTCTTCCGTGTGGACCTGCGCTGCTCATAACCACACCCCCCCACCCCCGTAAACGTCTAGGCGAGCCCCAGGCAGCGCCCCCAAACTCAGCCATCCACGCACCCCCCTCACGATCTGGTCCATCGCCTCCACTCCCACTGTGCTCTTCATGCTTTCCTGAAATGTCCTTTCTTAACCTAAAATGAGGTGCGCTAGCTACCCCCTTTGCAGTGTCATCGTGGAAAGAAAAACGGATTTTTACGTGATTGCTGCATTTTTTTTTTCCCTGAGAGGTGTGTTTGTTCCTAAATCGTAAGTCTGAAAGCAGAGCGGTCCACACACCACGGTGAGGGATCCAGGTGGCCGTGGACCCCCTCGCGTCCCTCCCCCGAGTGAGCCGGCCCTCCTGCCCTCGGGCCGGGCGGGTTCCCCAGCTGCTCCGCCCGCTGAGTAAGGCGGAGGTGACGCTGTGTCGGTTTCGGGGCTCGGGCCACAGACACCGGCAACTTCCACTTCCTGTCTCTTGGACACGCTGCTCGGAAACCCACCCACGCCCTGCAGGCCGTGAGCAGCTGCTTTGGGGACACTTCACTTAAAATAGTAAAGAGATCGGAGAAGTAGCGAGTGACCTGTGAAGTCGTCACGTGCTCTCAAGGCGTCCATCACCCCTCCCTGATACCCCACCCCACCCCCGCTATAACTGATAGATAACCGATAGATGACTTCTGTAACTGATAGATGACTGATAATTTCTCTAACTGATAGATAACTCATAGATGATCTCTCACTGATAGATAACTTCTCTGATAGATAACTGATAGATATTTCTCTCACTGATAGATAACTGATAGATGACTTCTCTCACCGATAGATAACTGATTGATAACTTCTCTAACTGTAGGAAGCCTCACTGAGTCTGTGAACCAACAGCTGAGCGAGCTACACACGGCTTCGTACGCTGCCGTTTCTGGGGTGCGGGGGGCACCATCATTTACTTATTTATTTTCCACAGAAATACACACAGAGACGCAATTAGGGTCAAGACCTGCTGATCTTCTCGGAACAACCTGAGACGGCGTTTAGGAAATGAAAGCCCTCAACTCTGCCATCCTTGTTCTGGGAGAACGCGAGTCCGCCGGACGGACAGACACGCTACCTCCGAGGGCGTGCGGCCCCGTGCCGAGGACACGCGGGCATCCTCACGCTCCACGGGACGAACGCCTGCCGTGTGGCCGTCACCTAACTGTGCTGAGACACGGCTCCCTGCTCGCAGGTGGGCGGCCAGGGCGCTCCCCAGCGGCCAGGTGGCACCCCCACGCTTCCCCATAGGCGGGAGGTGATTCTAGTGCTTTCTAAGTCACGGGACTAGAGTGTGATTTGTGTCCCCCTGGGAGTGTGTACGACATAAATTCTGCTCTTTCTCTAGAGACGATTGTTCAACGTGTCGCCCTGTAGAGCTTGCCAGGTACGTCCTTCACCTGTGTGGTTACCTGCCTTCACTTCCTCCCGGGGCTGAGTTCGCGCACGCGCACGCACACACACATATATACACACAGACACACACACACACATGCACACACACACACACATATACACACAGACACACACAGATGCAGACACATACACGCACACGCACGCACACACACATATATACACACAGACACACACACATGCACACACATGCACACACACACATATATACACACGACACACAGACGCAGACACATACACGCACACGCACGCACACACACACGCACACACACACGCATATATACACGCACATGCACACACACGCACACACACGTGCACACGCATGCACACGCACACATGCACACACACGCACACACGCACATACATGTACACACGCACACACACGCACATACACGTACACGCATACACACATACACACACATGCACACGCATACACATACACGCACGCACACGCACGCACACACATGCACATACACGCACACACGCACGCACACACACGCTCACGCACACAGGGATGTGTGTTAAATTAGAAGCAGGGCCGTATTTCGCTGGTTGGCGATCTGCTCTTATCTCTGCGATAAGCCACGAGCATTCTCTGTGTCTCACGTGCTGTTTCACAACTGGATGTCAGTGTCCGCCCCGTGTCCAGTCCCTCTGCTCTGTCCTCACCTATGTAACGTGTGCGTTTTCGGGATATCAGAGATGATCCCTGTATCGGTCTGCGGCTTACACGGTCACGACTGAACATACAGAGACCAAGAGACTCTCTCTCTCCGAGAGCAGAAAATAAAACCTCAAAAAAAGAGAGAAAAACCTTTCTCCCGTTGTTGCCGTGACACACAGCATTCGAGACTCCTGCATTTGACGCGCTGAAGCGGGTTGGAGAAAAGCGAGTGTTGTTGTCACCTCAGCAACGTCTGCACGCAAGGAGAGCGTGTCAGCTTCGCGGGAGAGGGTGGGGGTCAGCCACCAGCGGACGGGGCTGGGCGCCAGTGTTTTAAGTGCATAGGTGACCTGCGATTCTCATCGCAGGGGACAGCGTTTATCGTTTACGCCCAGGGTTAATGGTGGCATGTCCGCCAATCTGCTCTTCATTCTCCCCCGACAGAAACTCTGGGCCGGTCGGCTCAGCGGAGGCCTGAACGATGAAGTCGTGAATAATTTCTCGACAGCTCCGGGATATACAGACTCTCGGGTCCTGCCTGTCTCTAGCCAAGGTGGAAGGAAGAGACTGGGGATCTGAGAAAGGGATTCAAGAAACGTCTGATGCGTCTCTAGAAACCGGGGCTGAGAGGCGAGTCCACGTTTTTGCAAAGAGTCAGCTCGAATGTACCTCCAAAAACAGCCACTGTTTCTCTGCCCTCCTGGGCCAGAAAGTGTGCACCTTTCAGGTGTTAATCACGGAATGAAATACTTCCTCGGAATTACCCATCCTCCTCTCCCCTGCGGCCACGTTTGTGGTGGCAGCCTAACCCTTCCTGTGTCCTTACGTGCCCCCTCTCTGTGGTGAGCGGGCGCGTTTGCAGAATTATAAGGAGCCAGGCTTGCTTTTTGGTCACCTGGGAACCCCCCGCACCCCGTGAAGGGTGCAAGGGAAATGCCACACCTGGGGGGCTTGGGAAGGAGGGCGGGCGGGCGGGCGGGGGGAGGGACTTACTTGCCCAGCGCGAAGCACTCCAGCCTGGCCGTGGCGCCTTTGGCCGTGGAGACCGTCTCTGGAAACTGCACTTCTATTTTGGGCTCGTACTCGCCCATCACCCCTGCGAACAGAGAGAAGGGTCTGAGTGCCGGGGATCCCCTGAGCGCACGTGGTCACGTGTGCTCTGTCCACGCGGAGCCCCACTGCGCGTACGGGCCGCCTCCCCGCGTGACGGGCCCCTCGCCGGCGCCCTCCCGGTCACTGCGAGGGGACGCGTGTGTCACGGTGCCACGCCGTCTGCCGAGGGCTCAGTCCTGCCCGCGCACCGCCCCGCTCCTCAGAAGCGCTGCTCTTGGCAGAAGTAAAAAAAAAAACAAGGGAAATAAAGCCCCCCAAGCAGAAACATCACATCCATTATTTTTTTATGGACACATACGGCAGAAAACCTTGTAACTATTTTTAAAAAACATACGTTCGTGCTTCATTATGCCTGTATAAGAAAAAACACGTGTAATTCCATTTGTGGCCACGGGTTCCTTCAGCTGTCACGTCCAGGCCCATCTGAATCAGGCACAAACCAGCACTGCGGGCTCCGCCTCCCTGACCAAGGGGGGCGTCTCCCCCGACTGTCCCCAGCTCCAGCCATTCCCCAGCGGGAGCGACTTCGACTGTCGTCTCGGTCTGCGGTTTCTCTCACGCCGATGCCACGCGGGTGATGGAGATTTAGGGACAATGAGACCCGGGCAGGAAGCACGGAATACAGCCGTCCCCTCCTCATCAGTAACCAGCCAATGACAGATACCGACCCACGAGCTCTAGATATGACGTTAGAGGCTGCGGTGACAACCCTCGCGGTGCACCTTGGCCACGTGACGTCTCTCTTTCACGGTGCCAAGCGACGGGCGCGCGCCCCGCCGACGCTGAGTCCCATTCCCGGAGCAGACTCTGGACTGGATGAGTAAACCCTGAGGTAAGAAGATCTCGTATGTCTGACAACTCCCAATTTCGTGCTTCCCGGAGGCGAACGCTGCCGAGTGACACCAGGTATTTAGGAGAACTCGCAACGTAACATTTCAGAGAATCAGGGCGGAAAAGGAGCAAAGCTGAGGGTGAAGCATCTGGGGTGCGGCCGGACGCGCTGAGCTGCGCTCACACAGCGCGGGGGCCGGGGCCGGGGATTCGAGGCTGCAGCCACCGCCCGACATCTCCGGCCCCGAGGTGCCTCCTCTCCCAGAGAGCACGGACGCCAGACGGGGGGTCCCAGGGCCCTACAGACCGTGGGTGGCCCTCCCGCCAACGCTTCTGTAAACACGCAAAGAACGCTCGAGCATCGCAGAAAAACGAGAAAATAGCGAAGCCCGCGGGAAACACGGACGCGAACCTCGCCTCGCCGGACGCTCACTGCGGGGACATTCCCGGGTCCCCTGTCCTCGTCCACGGGGCTCCCAGAGCGGTGCCGATGCCACCCACGTGGTGCTTTCGAAACCCACCGGCCGGGCAGGTCCGAGCGAGGGAGCGACCGGTGGTGGCCGTGCTTCTGCTCTGTCACCGCGCACGGCGCTTTACGTGGCACCGGCCGCGCGGAGGACGCCTCGGAGGCAGGTGCCGCTTCCCGACCTGACCCACGAGGACACGCAGCGTGACGAGGCTCGGCCGACGGCGGCGTCGCACGGCCGGCTCGTGGCGGGTGGGGCCCCTCGGGGACCAGGCTCCAGGGTCCCTGTGGGTCACCGCGGGACTGGCCTGCGACGTGGACGGGCCCGGGGGCTGAGGGACCGACCTGCATGTGCCCAGGCCCTGCGGCCGCGCCAGCCGGGGACCCAGGCCACGCGGTTCCTGAGGTGACGTGCACGCCACATGTGTCCTGACCCCCACGACCTTCAGGGCCGGAGGTGGCGACTCCCAGCCCCTCTCAGGACATCACCTGATCGGAGGACACCGGCCCCGGCGCCCCGTCCCGTCCCGTCCAGACAGGAAACCCCGCTGGCCCCTCCCGTCCGGCCGTGTGCGCGGCCGCCGCGCTCCACACGCTCGTGCGGGCTCCCGGCCCACCCTGCCCCTGGCGCCCGACACGGCCCCCGAATGCCAGCGGCCGGAGGCGGTGTTGTCCTCGGCTGTGGTCCCACCGAGCGGCTTCGACGGGACGTCACCTTCATTCCCGGACAGCTTCCCCTTTGTCCCACCTCCAGACGGAGCCACGAGCTGCCCCAGCCGTGTGCGGGGACAGAGTCCGAGTCGTACATTCTCTGCCCACACGGGAGGGACACACGACGAAGTCTCCCCGGGCAGCTCTCGTGGGGATTAAGAGCACGCGGGCGTCCGTGACGGAAGCACCACATCCTACGGTGACGAGGACCTGGGGACACCACGCTCCGATCAAAAGTCTCTGTCGTCTCTGTGAAGAGACGCGGGCCGCGGTGAGACGGATCTAGACGCCGAGCAGAGGCGAGGCGGCCGCCGACTCCTGGTGGTTCTCGGGGTCCCGTCTGAGACCTCGTTCCTCCCTCAAAGCAGCAACCCCGTGACGTCCCCCTCGAACCCGGCCGGGCCCTGCTGTTCTGCAGTCGGCATCTCACTGCGCGGGGCGCACGACCCAGTGACATTGGGGCTGCCACCCCCCAGGGGGACGTCTTGCTGTGAGTGGGGTCCACACCCCCACACAGACGCCCCGGGCTGGGGTCCACACCCCCACACAGACGCCCCAGGCTGGGGTCCAGACCCCCACACAGACGCCCCAGGCTGGGGTCCAGACCCCCAGCCGCCCCGGGCCGGGGTCCCGCGTCATCCCCGCACTTGGCACACAGCCCCCTCCGTGCCAGGTGGAAGGGAGACACTCAGCAGGGAAGTCTGAGCTCCAGGCTCGAATTCGCCCGGTCTCCCTTCCAACATCAGGGAAGCGGTGGCACAGAGGGGATGGAAAGGGCCACGTGAGGGGCCGACACGCCGGGCTCGGGGGTGGGCGAGGCCGGGAGCCACCGCTTTGCCCGCCGTGGGGCCTTGGGGTTCGTCACGCGCCACGTGGGGCCCTGGCTCGTCCCCCGCAGGACCGTCCTGCCCCTGCCGGGGGCCGAAGGGGGTGCGCCAGGCGCAGTCCGAACACCCAGCAGCGAGTTAGCACCCACGGAAGGCTCATTCCTGACGCACGTGGCTGACGCCTTCCTCGGCTGCCCGGGGGACCCCGTCCGTGACAGGGACTGAGAAAGGGTCACACGTAAACACGGAAACCGCGACTGCTTAAACCGTCACTTCAGCCGTCACGTCCTTCCTTCTCGTTTACCCAGCAGGGGTTTGCTGACCGTCCGCCATGTGTCGGGGACCAGGCCGGGGGCTGGGGACGTGGGGCACGTGTGGCGTTTAGGAGGAGGGTTCCTAGCTGGGGACACAGCGGACCACAGCGCGGCTGGGACGCAGAGTGGGGCTCTCGCAATGGGCTCCACCGGAGTTTGTGGAGAAGACACAGCCCGGCCGGGGAAGGGGTCGGCCAGAGACAGCTTCCTGGAGAAGACGGGGCGTTTGAAAACCCCAAACCCTCCAGTCTGCGCTGACGAGGGACCAGGCGGAGGAAGAGCACGCGGGGAGGAAGGCACGGAGAGACTCACGGGGCGGGTGGGGGGTAAGGGCTGGGCGGGGCCGGGCCGGGCGGGCTGAGGTGGACTTTCCTCGACAGCGCGTGGTCCTTCAGCGCCCACGGCCAGGCCACCCGCCCGGGTGACCGGGGTGGACCCCACGTGCTTTCCTGGCATGGTCTCAGGGCGCGGTGGGGGAGGAGGTGAGACGTGCGTGTGTGCGCCGTTCGCCCCGCACCTGGCTGCCGTGGGCACCGTCCCCCGTGTCCTGAGTCCACACGTGACGTGGGTCATTTAGAACCTCTTTCTGGCCTCTGAGTCACTCACTCACACAGACGTGATGAACCACCTGACGGTTCGACCCGCCCCCTCGTGCCGCCTGGGGACACGATTCCAAACCAGGAAGGGGACCTGGCTCCTTTGTTATTTGCATCCACCCAAACCCGCGCTGCTTTCCTGCTGAGGCCGGCGAGTCGCGCGCTCGTTAGTTTCCCAAAGCGGATGCACATGCAGGGGCCGGTTTGCGACACACGGGGAGAAAACTCGGACACCAAACCTGCAGGGTGCGTGTGGCTCCCACGGCCGAGCTCCGTGCGCCGGTGGCACCCCCTCGCGCCCCGCACTGCGCCTGCGGGCACGGGGGGGGGCAGGGCTCCCCGCACGCCCCGCACTGCGCCTGCGGGCACGGGGGGGGGCAGGGCACCCCGCGCGCCCCGCACTGCGCCTGCGGGCACGGGGGGGCAGGGCTCCCCGCGCGCCCCGCACTGCGCCTGCGGGCATGGGGGGGCAGGGCTCCCCGCGCGCCCCGGGACACTCACCGTCGTCTCTCAGGACCAGGGGCGTGGGGGGCCCCAGGACCTGCTGGCTTGTCACCGCGCTGGTGACCACGCAGCTGTAGTTGCCGACGTCGGACGGCTCGACCTTGGCGATGTACAGGTTCCCGGTCTCCTGGGACACGAAGCGCCGGCCGTCCTGGGAGGAGGGGGACTCGTTGAAGAGCCAGGCGTAGCTCAGGTCTGAAAGCCGAAGAGAGGGACGTCACTGGGGGGGCCACCACCTCGGCGGAGGAGGAGGAGGGGATGGGCAAGAGAGACGTGCGCGCGTGGCGGCCCCGGGGTTCCTCTCCGGCCTGCTAAATACAAACGTGGGGCTTCGCCGTCCCCTAAAGCAGCGCCCCCCTCCCCCAGCTTCGTGGCACCGGGCCCGGAGCTCCTGTGAGCATCTCACGCCCGAGGACCTGAGGCGGAGCCGAGGCGGGGACTCCGGCGCTGGGGAGTGGCCGCGGATACAGACAAAGCTTTGCTCTCTGGTCCGCTGCGTGCCTCCTGTGTGGCCCGGTCCCTCTCAGGCCACGGACCGGCACCGGTCCGCGGCCCCGGGAGGGTGGGGACCCCTGACCTAAAGCACTTAACCTGTCTTCCTACCTCTGGCCACTCCGGTCTCATTTCTAGAGAGCTAGAGCGTCCACCAACAGTCCCTTAAGAGAAGTCCAGCATCTCCCAGCGAAGGGATTAACACGTAGCGTGTGCTAAGCTTGCGCCGCCGAGCACCGGGCACCTCTCTCTGGGCGGAGACGCTCACGTTACAGACCCAGGGAGTCGCCAGCTTGAGAGAGTGGGGCCCCAAGCGCCTGGACGCTGGTTAGATTCGCTGCCTTCAGTTTCGCTTTGTAGATGATAACCGCGGTGACACGGCACAGCACAGCGCCACAAACTTGCAAAGCACTTTGTGGCTTCCAGTACCTGTGACGGTTTCCCGTTAACGGCGGAGCTTGGGCACATGGCAACAGAGTAACGCATCTAAACGCTTCGCCCTCCTTAGAGAGGGAGCGATTTCTGAGTCTCAGTGCAGCCTTCTCCCCCCCGATGCCGCTCGCTGTCAACGCACATTCCTACCCTATCTTCCCTGTGAGGCTGAACTTTCCCATTAGTTCAGTGAGGCCGTGGCTTCATAGTGCAGCAAATCCATCGCTAGGCGTACGTGGACAGATCGGTTGGCTGGTCCCCTAAATGGACATCTGTATTTTTTTAAAAAAAAAGTAGCTGAAAAAATGATTGCATCCACCAGGGAGTGAGCACAAACCACCAATTCACGAACGGCCTTTCCACGGACGCTCGCTCGCTCCTCCGGGATGCCAGTGCGGGAGTGTTCAGAGGCGGTCACGCCTGCAGTGTCCTCCTCGGCTTTGTCTACGGAACCCGAATGGCTCTAAAAGCCACTTCTGTCGTTTCGCACGTCAGTGACGCCCGGTTCTGTTTGACCTCGAATCGCAGAACGAGCCACGGTGCGATGTTCGGCTTAAGAATCCACCGTTTTCACGCACACGGGCTCAAGCGGACGGTCCTCCCTCCGTCACGGGGCTCTGACACTCCCGCCGCGCGCAGCACCTTGGAGGGGTGTCGTTACGTGTGCGTGTGAGGACAGCTGGTCGTTTTGTTTACACGTGCGCGTGTAAGGATAAACCACCCCACGCCGATGTCAAGAGGGCGCTCGGTGTGAAGAAGGGACCCCCCCCCGAAGCTAACACCGGGGAGAGGAGGAGGAGCCGCTGGCGGGGGGCCGGGAAGACGTGTGCCCCACAGCCCCGTGTCCTCCTCCCCCACCCGGCCCGCGGCATTCGGGCAAAGCCAGTCACATGGCTGAGCGGCTCGGCTCCCTCTCAGAAGCAGCGAGAACACTGCCGGTCCCGGTCCCCTCGGGAGCTCCGAGAGAGAACGTTAAGAATAAATTAGCATCTCCAAAGTCACCAGGTAGGAGGAGTCACGTATCAGCTCCGTATCAACCAACCCACGCCTCCCCAAGGAGACCTGCGGTCAAAAAGATGAAGCCGTATCTTTTTTTTTTTTTCCTGAAGAGATTTTTTTTCACGACCGTTGCTAGTGGCTACTGGCTACAAGGCTTTCTGCATTCCGTGGGAGAAGCTGGTTGAATCATGGGAAAAGTGTACGGACCACGAATATCAGAAAAAAAAGGCCTCTACCTTGTTAGTTTCCTAAGCTACATTTTAAAAAAGACCAGAGGACCCCAATCCAAACTTGTGTCACATGAGGAAAGACATGTGAGCCCTCACTCTCCACCCCTCGTCCATCAAACGGGATGATAGCACATGGGATGCAGGTGTGCATGGAGAGGCACTAGGTGTGCATGGAGGAGCAGCAGGTGTGCTGGGAGGGGCAGCAGGTGTGCCGGGAGGGGCACTAGGTGTGCATGGAGGAGCAGCAGGTGTGCAAGGGGGCAGCAGGTGTGCCGGGAGGGGCATCAGGTGTGCCAGGAGGAGCAGCAGGTGTGCAAGGGGCAGCAGGTGTGCATGGAGGAGCAGGTGTGCAAGGGGGCATCAGGCGTGCAAGGGGGCAGCAGGTGTGCAAGGGGGTAGCAGGTGTGCAAGGGGGCAGCGGGTGTGCGGGGAGGGGCAGCAGGTGTGCAAGGGGGCAGCAGGTGTGCCGGGAGGGGCAGCAGGTGTGCAAGGGGAGCAGTGTACATAGAAGCCCTCTGAACCGTAAGCACACCCAAAGCACTGAATGTTAACTATTTTAAAAGAAAAAAAACTACACTCAACTAACATGCCGTGCGATCTATTTAAAAACAAGCCCATTATTTTGGTTTCACCGTTTTCGTGACTTAAGCTCATACGGTCGCATTTCCTAACCGTGGTCCTTCGGATATTAATTTCTTGTTAATAGAAGTTCTCTGCCCTGCCCCTACCCCAGATTTAAGAGGGTTACGTGACCAAAGGGCTTTGAGAAGCGCTGGATTAAGCAAAGTTCAACAGATTTTTAAATTTCTCCTTTCAAAACTTGCAAGACCTTTTTGACCTGTCAATGTTCCTTGAATTCCTTAGAGGGTGTGGAAGCAGTGCAGACTTACTTGGTCGTGTGACGTCAGCCCTCCCTTCCCTTTAAACGCCCACCGCTTTTCTGGACATGTATGAACAGCTCACGAAATCTGGGCTGAGAAACTCTGAACGAATAACGCAATGACTTCGAGAGACAACATACAGGAATTAACTGTAGTACTTCTGTTTCGGAGAAAATCATTAAGTAATACAAGCACCAGGAAAAAAACCCAAACTATTAAATGAAAGTTATAACAAGTTTCCCGAAGTGTAAAAATAATACGACACGATAATATTAAATGCTGCGGATAAGGAGAAAGAAATGCTGCCGAGATGAGTCTCCACTGGACTGATTGCCCTCAGGAGGAAACCCCAACACCCATTCATCACGTGACCTTTGTAAAGACGATGAGCCCTAAAGGGCAAAGGTCAGCCCAGAGGTCTGGGCTGGGACGCTGGGAGAGCTAAATGCCGGGCCCTGAAGGGAGAAAAAAGGCTCCGAAAAGAATATTTAGTAATTAATTTATTTTCACAGCAAATGTCACCACCTGGAATGTCTTATTATTATTATTTTTTTTTGTCCTAGACGAGGAGGAAGGAGCATAATGAATAATGTGATGAATGCAGACGCGAAAGCGGGCGTAACACGTGGGGAACCTAAAAAAAGTCCCCAACGACCAACTTGTCCTGTTTCTTCATTTTAAAGATGTGAAGGAGACGAAGGAGGGACAAAGCTGGAGGCATCAGTGCCCTGGTTTCAAACTACACTGCAGAGCTACAGGAATTAAAACAGTACCGTATCGGTGTAGACACAAACATACAGACCAGTGGAGCGCCATAGAGAGCCCAGAAATAAACCCATATAGGGTCAATTTGTAAAAAAAGAAAGAGAGAGAGAGAGAGAGAGAGAGAGAGAGAGAGAGCGAGAGAGAGAGAGAGAAAGAGAAAGAAAGAGAGAG
>PVKZ01009133.1:0-12328 GCA_004027375.1 Macroglossus sobrinus
TCAACTCACACATGGTCCGTGGTCCTTCCCCTGCACCCCGCAGCATCCGTTTCTGGTGCCACGCCCCCACTGGCCTACCTCTCCTCTCTCACACACTCCAAGCTCCGTCCTGCTGTGAGATCTGTGCTTAGTCTCTCTGCCTGGAAACCGTTTACACCCCTCTGGTTAACTCATCCTGCTCCTCTCAGGCAGGGACGGCATCCCCCGGGCCCCTCACACAGAACACCAGGATTCCTGCATGCTCCCACAGCACCAAGGGTGGCTCTTGTATAACCGTGGTCGTGTTTGTTTGCATTGAGTCTTGTCATTGATTGAGTGATTGATGGATCGATTATGTCCACCTCATTGCCTGGATTATAAGCATCGGGACGGAGACCAACTCTGCTTCGGGACAGCAGTACGATCTCGGTGACCGGCTCGTAGGTGTCCGGCAGACAGCCGTTGAAAGTTGAGATGAGTGCCCTGGCTTTTGCTATGGGTGACGACTCATTGGCCCTTTAAATTGTCCTGATCCCGGTGTGAAGGATCCATGTCGGCGAGAATTTAAGTTCGTGAGGCCAGAGAACATGGTCAGGTTCGATAAAGGTGTCTGTGGACGGGAGGAGTTTTGAATTGTATCTCGATACAGAACTCTGCTTTTCGTGTCGGTTCAGAGCTCTGTATTTAATCCAAAATATTACAGCACTCCTGTTTCGCTCGGAACTCCTAACTGCTGCGGGATTCATTTATGCTTATTAAAATTCACTGGCTAGGAGCAGGTGCCTGTCACAGGGAAAAGCATGCAGAGAATTCGTGCTCTGCCAGGGCCGTACGCTGGGTTCCAGCAGGAACCTTCTCAGGTCACATGATGCTTAGCACGGTGTGACCTCGTGTACATTACTTAGTTTCCCTCCAAGTTTGTTTCCTCCTCGCAACATAGAAACAGTAATAGCAGGTCCCACCTAAGATCCATGAGGATGAAACAATGTAATCTCTGCAAAGTGCAAAGCGCAGTCCAGGGCATCAAACATAAGTGTCCAATAAACGCTGGCTCTTATGTACTTAAAGGATTAATATCTCTTATTCGGTTATTAGAGAATCAGTAAATATGAATTGACTGGTTGTAGCTTTCCTCCGAAGGTCTCTTTCTGCAACACCCCTGTTGGAGGGTAATGAGATGCTGGATGACGGTTTAGATAGCCATTGACCATACAAGGAAGCTCGGGAGGCGTGAAAACCTTCGACAGAAAACACGCGAGCACATCCTTTCGGCGAGAGAAGAGTCAGGGTGACTGCAGCTTCTTCTCGCCAACCTTCACGTGATTCTCATTGGTCCCTGCCCACCACGGGGATGTGTCTTGTCATCAGTTTTAAGGTCACGAACGCCACCACATTACATCCGGGTACTTACGGTCCCTGTATCCCCTTCCCCCAGGTGGGGAACGGAAGGCACTCTGACATTTGGGGAAAGGAGGAGTGTGGCTATTTTTAGACCATCTGAAATAGCAGCAGCAGCAGCAGCAGCTTTCCTTTTATAGAAACCGAAGGAACGTCCTATGTCGGGAACAAGAAAATGACTCCCGTGAGGTAATCATGGCTTTGCCACTGTCCGCTGCATCCCGCTGGTGACTCCCTGCCTCTTTCCTGGTCCTCGTATCGGGCTATTCCGTCTCTGCAGTGTTGAGAGAATGAGGCCCTGGTGGGGCCGGCTCCCTTTCACGACTAAATTGTTCCCGACTAATGAAACCAGAAGAACCGTGTGTTAGGGTGTCGGTCGTGAATCAGCCGTGGGGACAGCTCGGTGCTGAGAGGTGGGGGCGCGATGTTTAATTGTCCCCGCCAGGGAAGCGTTCGCGGCACACCCTCGTGGCGCTCTTGGCCCATTCGTCACCCCCTCTCCCCCCGATAGCCGGTTCTCCCCACTGACCGTTTGCATTTCTCAGGGACTCTCTAAGTGCAGAGGAAAAATGCAGAAGGGGTAAAGGATGGGGGGACGCCATGGAAACGCACGGCTGAGTGATGCCTCTGCCGCCTGCCTCGTGCCGCCGTGGATGCAGAGGGACCCGGGGAAGCATGAAACAGTCGACGTAACTCGGCCGGCCAGACGCTGGCACCTCCAGTCCTTCTCTGCCCTCTGTAAAAATAAACAGCCCGGATCCCACCCGGGTGTCTTTCCTGGGGCACGTGTAAGAATAATAATCCAGAGCTGCCTTTTCTCAGGTCCCACAACCACAGGGCGGACGGGGAGCGTGAGGAGGTTCGGTGGTTAGTGGAAGACTTGACTCCCGGCTTTGGGAGTGAATTGGGTCTCACTGAATTCGCTTCCCCCCACCACCACCCATCCTAGGAATCCACAGCTGAGGATTCTGTGGGGTCTACAAGTGAGGGAAGCGGGCGTTGAGTAAAACCGGCTCGTTGACAGAACAGACTGGCGGTGGCCCTGTAGGAGGTTGATGTGATTGTGAGGTGTAGACGGATAGCTTTGTTCAGGAGTGTTCAGGAGCCTTGTCTTCTCCTGCAGTGCCGTTTTCGATCCTAATGCACCTACGCGAAGTGATTTTCAGGAGCCTTTTTCTGCGACGAGCGTTCCAGGTCTTTGCCTCCGATTCCCTAATTAATTTCGATCATGGATCTTAGACGCCCTCTGCTCTCATTTGCTGTCTGGCAGGCGAGATCAGGCGGCCGGGAATAGCAAGGACGTGTTCACGGAGGACTTATTATATGTCAAGGACCGGGATTAAAAAAACGTGACGTACACTAGGAGAGTGATTTGTGCAGCTGCACAGCCACGTAAGGATCGTGATCCACATTTACTGGTGAAAAGACCTGTACGAGCAGTAATGATTTCGATACGTTCACGTGGCTGAGTCCAAAGAACCCAAGTTCTTTGCAGCCTAAAAGATACACCATTTAAAGAGCCCTTTAGAAAACAAAGGTTATCCCCCTGGAATTGGGTCAGGGGCTGCCGAGGGGGGTCTGTCCGAGTGAGAGGCAGTGGCTCCGGCTTCTTCGTCGGCTCCGGGGTGAGTCTGCACCTGTTCATCTGGCAGTGGGAGGGGCCGACCTGACTCAGGACCACCTCTGAGATCACGGCTGCCGTGGTTCTCTCTGCATGCAGAAGAGATGAGCTCTCAAAAACTCGTCCTCGCCTTGTTCACATCCCCACTTTGCTTCCGAAAACAAAGCCTTGCTTCCGAAGTCTCTGCCCCGAATCCCCCACAGTCCATCAAAGCAGAAACAGGTTTTAAAGTCAGATTTTCCGGGCTCACCGTCAGTGCTCACGGGTAGCTTTCTGCAAAACGCACCGCTGTCTGCAGGTGGAAGGCGCCCACGTTGACACGTCAGGCAAGCTTGTATTCCGTTCACATGTGGGGTTTTGCAGATCTCAACCCTAAAGACCCTAAAGTTAGGAAAGATGAAGACCTTTCTCTCTTTCTCCTCCCCAGAAAATATTTGTTTGTATTCTAGAGTTAACATGGGATTTATTTCTTCCTCTTCCCCACCTGCCTGCCTCTCTCTCTCTCTCTCTCTCTCTCTCTCTCTCTCTCTCTCTCTCCCCCCCCTCTCCCCTCTCCCCTCTCCCCTCTCCCCTCTCCTTCCCCTGCATCTGGGGGTTGGGCACTGGGACCTGATGTAACCTATGCCTCTGGTGACAGCTTTTGTTGTGAGCAGTAAACCAGCAACTATGTTACAATCTCATATCCTTCACCTTGTCTGATGTAGCATCATGGTTTAAATGTTTAATCTCCTCTGCCTGTTCACTCATCCAACAGCTTTTTAATTTTTTTTCTTAAACATTTCTTTATGGGGGAAACACTGGTTTGTAACATACAAGTTTCAGGCGTGCAACATGATATGACATCTGTCCGTGCTGCATCACGCTCACCACCAACAGCACAGTTTGCATCTGTGACAACTCTTACACCTGAGAGGCTCCTGGGAGCCCAGGGACCCAGCAGTCAATTGCACAGAAAAGGCCCTTGTGGGGTTTACATTCCGGAGGATGAGTAAACAATCCAGTAAACAAATTTAAAAGGCTGATTTGCCTCTGGGGATAACGCCTGTGAGGCAAATCGAACACTGCATCGTGGGAGAGGAGGACTCGGTGCAGGGCAGAGGTCAGTTTAGACAGGTGGTCACACACGGCCTCTCCGGATGACGGAGCTAATTATACCGGGGCTGGGGATCTTGCGTGGGGTTGATTTGGTCCCTCCATTTTCCCCTCCCCGCCCCCAGGGGACATTGCAATGTCCGGACACGTTTTGATTATCACATGGGATGGGGGGGATGTGGGATCACTGCCAGCAGCATCCAGGGGCGGAGGCCAAGGCTGTTGCCAGACATCCCACAGTTCACCATCAGGCTCTCTCCCGCGGCAAAGAATGGTCCAAAATGTCCATAGTGCTGAGAGGAAGGAGCCTGCAGTGGGGTGATGGCTGCCGCAGAAGGAAGGAGGACAGTGTGATGGCACAGACGGGGGGCTGGATAACTCCCTGAACCGATGGGCTGAGCTTTCAGTTTCCTCTTAAAGGAGTAGTCGGGGCCGTGGAGGGCAGCGACATACCTACCGCGTTCCAACGTCAGCTCTGTGTGAGGGACGCGGTAAGCAGACCAGCCCCTTCTCAAGTCTGCTTTCCGTTTCTTCTGCTGGGCATGCAGCCAGATGACCTGGTGCAGCTGCACTCTGAGGTAGACGTGGTCATGTAACCGAGCATGGACCCAGGTAGACGTGGTCATGTGACCGAGCATGGACCCAGGTAGACGTATGTGGTCATGTGACCGAGCATGGACCCAGGTAGACGTATGTGGTCATGTGACCGAGCATGGACCCAGGTAGACGTATGTGGTCATGTGACCGAGCATGGACCCAGGTAGACATGGTCATGTGACCGAGCATGGACCCAGGTAGACGTACGTGGTCATGTGACCGAGCATGGACCCAGGTGGTCTCCACGGCCAGGCCCTGTTCATAAAGCCTCTCACTGCTTTTTCCCCATCACCAGCCAGAAGCAGAGGGCTGTCAGGCCCTGAGGATGTGATGTCACAGAGGGAAGGAGGCAGGCCTCTGAGTCCCCGTGTGAAGGGCCGTGCATTGCTTTTTACTTGGACAAAAAAATAAGTTTTGATGGCATTAAAGCCCCTGGCATTTCAGGGTGTCTCCATTACAGGAAGAAGTGCTACCGTAATCGGTCTAGATGATGCTAGGTGTCTTCAGGTGCATTATCCCTGGTCCTGTCAAGGACCTTGCAATACGGGTATCATTACCCATAATTTACCCAGAAGGGGAACAGGGCTCAAAAAAGCGCTTACGTAACACAAGCCGGTAAATGGAGAGAATCAAGAATCAAAGGCACGCTCTTCCCGACATGCTTAAGTAGCCGTACGCTTTCCCTCTGCAAATGCCAGCTTCCAGGGGCTCTGGATAACTTTTCTTTTCTTTTTTTTTTTTTTTTTTTTTGGCTTCTCCGTAGAGATTTGCGTCTTTCTCTACTTCTTTCGTCTGGAGGGGAAACAGATAGCTTTCTTCCACATCTCCATCCCTGGTTTCGTATGCCAGCGCAGCTTGCTCATCCCCTAAAACCTTTATTTAACCTGGCCCAAGAAGCAGCGTGGGTAGTGAGGAGAAACCGTGCGTGCGTGCGTAATCGTGTCTTGCTTTCCAGATGCTCACTGATAATGCACGGGAACAAAACCTTCGCACGCAGGCTTGCTTATGGTGTTCCTTATTTGTTTATTTATTTTCCTTCAACAAACCGAGAATGTCCACAAAGTGGTGGCCTTTATGCCCCTCTCAGAGGCTGGGAGTCGCATTTCATGTCCTAGTCAGAGTGTATCGGTCTTCAAGGCTGTTGGAAGGGAAAGTCACCAGCAGACAAACAGCCGTTGTAGGAAACGAGTGTGTGCATGGTGCCTTCCCTGGGAGGGCTTAGCGGCTCGGACGTGGACAGGAATGAGGCGAGGGGCTGAGACGGGCAGCGCGCACGTCTTCCGTGTGGCTGGGTCTCTGAGTGTGAGGCGGGTGTCTGGGGAGGCACAGCAGCATCTCTGGGAAATCACCTCTCCTCCATGCTTAGTCCTTGAAATTAATCTGGGGCCGAGCACCGTTCTCTACGCCCAGGATTGAGCACCTGACCCAGACTTGACCCGTCGCTTATTTCCGTCCCCGTCTCCCACCGCTGTCCCCAACCACAGTTCCTGCTCCAGGAATAGACGAATTGCCGAAGCGGCAACAGTAGTCGTTATCCCTGAGATGTTTTGGTGCCGTCCTGGGAAATAGCTCTGGAGCTGTGGAGGCATCTCTAACGATCTCGGTCCGCAGGGGATTAGAAATATTCCTTGAGCAGAGGCTGTCTAAGAATGCAGCTCGTAGAAAAAAGCACTGTTAAAAGATTTTTTTTTTTTTTTAGTTAACTTGAGTATCTTTTCACATATCTGTTGGTCGTTTGCATGTCTTCATGGGAGAAGTGTCTGTTCGAGTCCTCTGTCCATGTTTGAATTGAATTTGTTTGTTTTCTTTTGTTGTTGAGTTTTATGAGTTCTTTATATATTTGCATACAGTACCTCATCGGAGGCAATGTCTGCAATATCTTCTCCCATTCAGTTGGGTGCCTCCTAGTTTTGTTTATGGTTTCTGTTGCTGTGCAGAGGGTTTTTTAGTTTGATATAATCTCATTCATGTATTCTTGCTTTCAATGTAAAAACATCCATAAAGATATATATACCCCGATGTTCATTGCAGCCTTATTCACAGTGACCAAGATATGGAAACAGCTGAGTGTCCTCTGATAAATCATTGGAGAAAGCAGCTGTGGTACACATATACAGTGGAATATTATTCAGCCATAAAAAAGATGAAATACTGCTATTTGCGGCAACATGGATGGATCTTGAGATTGTTAGGCTAAGTGAAATAAGTCATAAAAAGTTGAGAACCATATGACTTCATTTATATGTGAGATATAAAACTGAAAGCAACAAACATGTCAGAGACTCATGAACATGGACAGTGGATTAGTGGTTACCAGAGAGAAGGGTGGGGTAGGATGTAGCTAGGGGTAAAGGGGTCAAATGTATGGTGACAAAATGAAATTTAACTTTAGTGAACACGCAATGCAATATATATACATACATATGACGTGGTATTGAATTATGTACTTGAAACCCATATAATTTTGTTAATGTTATTCCAATTAATTTAATAAAAAAAAGAAAATCCTAAAATAAAAAGGTGAAAGCTACCCAGATAACATTGTTTAGCTGTAGATGTAGCCATAACTAAAGTGAACCAAATGCATTAAGATTTTAATATTAGAAGCCATACATTTCCTTGTTCTGTCTAAACTTGAGTTGAGCTGTTCTCGTTTGCAATCCAAAGAATACGTTGTGTTCTAGGCCAGGATGAAGATTTGAGCAAGAGGGAAACATCCTCAAATTTGTGTCATCCTCACATTTGTCACACTAGCTGCACTGTGGAGGGAGCATAGTTCAGAGGTCAGAGGTGATGGGAGAACGCTAGTGAGGAGGTGATTACGATCATCTAGATAAGAGAGGTTAGTAGCCTGGATTTGAGTAGTAGAGCTCGGAATGGAGAGAATAACACAGGATAGAGAGAGATTTAGGACATAAAATTTATTAAGTGTGTTAATAAATCAAGTATGGAAAATAAAGCTTTGTTAAGAATCACTCCTACATTTCTGGGGAAGTGGTTGGGTTGAATCGAGTTGTTTCAAGAGAAATAGAGAAACCTATAGGAGTAACCCCTTTGGAGGGGGCGTGAAGATCGGGGCTTGACTTTTTACTCTATCACATTCATGGTGCCGTTGTCACCTTCATAGGGAAATTTCAGTTAGGCAGCTGGAAATTTACACTCAAGTTTCACAGAAGCTTTCTGGACGAGAGATACACATTTGCAAGTCACATGTGCATTGATGATGATTTAATTCATGGGCATACATGAGATCACTGAGGTTACGAGTGAGCAGAGAAGAAGGCCCGGGGCGTGGCCTTAGGTATGTGTTGGGTCCGACCTGTAAGAGCGAAGCAGAAAAGAATGAGGACAGAAAAAAAGGACAATCACGGAGGCCTTTGTGTCAACTGAGGCAGGAGAGGAGTGAGAATGTTGGCTGCCGCTGACAGGTTTAAGGTCGGGAGGACTGAGAAACGCTAGTCCAGACACAAACTGGACCATTGCTTGCTAAATGTTGCACGCCGTTGGTGACCTGACCTGTGATTGGCAGCAGCTAGACGCGTGCTTGGTAAACCGAGGTTTGGGATTAGACTTGCCTGGATGTCTCAGAATCAAGAGCAGGTATACGCTTAGCTCTTTGTCCGTGGTTCAGTCATGTTCAAGCGGTATTATCAGGTCTGTTCCCCGTGGTAGGGTCTGGGTTATAAGTCAAACAAGATTTAGCTCTTGGCTTTGAGGAACTGGTCAGCTAGATGGGGAGATGGATTTATAAGATGGTATTCCAGCCCGAAGTGGTAACATAGTGAAGGGTTACAGAGGAGACAGGCCTGGAGGGAGAACCAAGGCCCCCTGGAGGAGGTGACAGCTGAGCTATATCTTGAAGGATGCATAGAATTTAAGTTTATCCCTTTGCAAATGTAATTATTTCATGCATGGAGCCAGTCCGCCAAAAACGGATGTTGGTATAAATCACCCACATGTACCTAGCAGAATAAATCTGCAGAAAACTACACGTCAGCTGAGTGACACTCGCAACGCGGCCTAATCACCACTCATGGCTCTGCAGCCCCTGCAGAAGGAAAAGGCAGAGCCGGGAGGTGTGTATCTGAAAGAATCTCTCCTTGACGGCTTATTTCCATGGGGCTTTCAGAATGAAATCCACCAGCTCCGCAGGGGAGCCTCTGACAGATGGGGGCCTCTTTAACAAGCCATGGAAAATCCATAGTTTGGCTCTGAGAGCGATCACGCAGACACAGGCATCTATTCCCAGAGTCGTGCATGTTGGCGAGACCCAGTGACCCACATTCAGGAATCTTCGTCTCTTAATTAGGGCAGGTGATTCCATCCCAGAAGGCTGTGCCTAGCAACCGTAACCAAGGCCTTCTGGAACTTCAGTCCTGAGAAGGAACTTCAAGTGGGAGAAATCAGAGTGGCATGTCAAGTAGAAGATGCTGAACCTGAGCCCAGTGCTCTGTCTGTGACCCCGTTTTCCTGTCACCCAGATGAGTAATTCCTGACGGATCCCCCAAACAGAGCCCCTCTCCCCTGCCAGAAATGAAACTCTGTCTGGCCTCTTCCTCCGGCCCATGGGTACCAGCAATAGATGGTTTCAAACAGAGGTTGGAGGGCCATCACAGGGTGGCTGGGACATAGAGCAGGTACAGCGGAGTCTTCGCACCCTCTTGGTTGGCCTTCTGTTTCATTCATTCGGGGAACAAAATATTTATTTACATTTGTTCATAGATCAGGCCGATGATATTGAACAAAACAGGCCTAAGCGTGTCTTTCGGACAGCCAATGAATGGTCTCAGCGGTGTCACCAAGGACTTCATAAGGCCACCTCTGTCACGTGCAAGCTCTCAAACACCAGAGTCTATTTCTTTGTGTCCTGTCCCTTCAGACTATTTCCTGCTCTTGCATATGTGCCACCCAATTACAATATAGGCATTTTAATATGGCCATTGTTAACGATGTTTATAATTATATGTTAAATATAAATTTATGTTAAAAGAACTCTAATTTCAACCCATACTCCTCTAGTCCTCCCACTTTCTATATCCTTCTTATCACCATGGACTCTTCCCTCTGGTTTTTTCCCTTTTTCAAGATTGTCCTAGCCATTATTCAGTTTTCAATTTTCATAAGCATTTTATCATGTGTGTCAACGTTCACGAAAAATCCTGCTGGGATTTTGGGTGGAATTACATTAAATTGGGAGACAAATTTTGGAAGAATTGGGGTCTTTATGATATCAATAACTGCCATCCACGTACACATACCTGTTTTCAGGGTTTCTTTTAATCTTTCCATAACATTTCACATTCTGGCCCTAAAGGTTTTGAACATTCAAACTTTATTCGCAATGTGTTTTGTCATGTAAATAAGTCTCCGTTTGCATTCAACAGTAACCATATCCCTTCTGCTTTTCTTCCGATGTTTATTCATGTATCACAGGGATATGGATAAGCGAACAAATCGTAACAGCGAGTCTTAATTACAAAGCTGTCATGCTCAAGAAATTGTCACCCAGATCCAGAAAGAGGACATTATGCACACCCCAGAAGTTCCCCTGTGCCCCCTTCCAGTGAGAACCCTCCTGGGGTCCTTTCATGGCCCTTATTTCCAACACCATAGAATAGTTTGCTTTTCTAAAAATGTCATGTAAATAGAATCATATGCTATGCATTCTTTGGAGTCTGATTTTTTTTTTACTCAATGTGGGGTTTGTAAAATTTATCCGTATTGCATAAAATTGTCACTTGTTCCTTTTCATCACTGCATGGTGTTCTGTTGTTGTGAATATTGCCCATTCTTTTGTTTATTCCCTGAATTTATCTGTTGACTCCTCCATGAATACATTGTGGAGTTTTTAGGGGGAAGCTATTACGAATGCTGTAGTTAAGAACATTACTATATCTGTTGTTCAGTAAACATTTATTCTGGTAAATTTAGGGATGGTATACATGCATTCAGCTTGTGGTAGATACATCCACAAAAGGGGTTTTCAGTACTATGTGGAGGATTCTGGCACTCCACAAGACCAGTCATGAGATTTTTCTTTTTCATTGACTCATTTTAATGAGAGAATCGTGATACCTCATTGTGGTTTAATTGGCATGTTTTCAGGCGACTGATGAAGTAGAGGTAATTTCATTTTTATGTTGTATTAGCATGTGAGTATACTCACTTGTGAAGAGGCTATTCACATTTTTGTTTATTGCTCTGTTGACTCGATTGTGTTTTTCTGATTGATCTGGAGAAGTGTGCATTTTGGGCACACACACGCAGACTCTTTACTCCCTTACCAGTGTATTTTGATGAATATTTGTTGTTCTTAATCTGATGCGATACGGCTTATGATTTTTGTTTTTTATGGCGCGTGTTCTCTGTATCCTGCTTAAGAAGCCTTTACCTACTGTAGTGTCACAAGGCTGTTCTGTTATGTGTTCTTCATAAAACTTTATCATCTTCCCTTTCATGGTTAGGTAGGTCTATGACCCATGTCTGGTTAGTTTCCATATAGAGTATGATGTCAGGGTCAAGATCCATTTTCTTCCCATTGGGATATTTAATTGACACAGGACCGTTTATTGAAAAGACCATCCTTGCCTTTACTGCACTGAAGTGTCACTTCTGTCATAAATCAGATGACCCTGTACGTTCATAACCATTTCCGGACTCTCTTCTTTTCCACCGATTTATCTGTCTGTCGTTAGCTCACTATCACACTATCTTGTTAGGACTTTACAATAGGCCTTGATACTTCATTGTCTCTGTCCTTCAGTTTGATTCTCTTCTTCAAGATTCCTTTGCCCACTTTGAGGCATTTGCATCTTCATAAAATTTTAGAAATAACTTGTAAACTTCCCCAGTAAGTGCTTTCTGGGGCAGATTTGGAAACCAGGCAAGACGGACTCTTCCGTTCTGTGAATAGAGACTATCCTTCCCATTAATTTTTCTCTTTAAATGTCTCTCAAGAATTTTTTTTTAATTCCTCATTTCAGAAGTCTCGTACAGGTTTTGTTCATTTATTCATAGATAGTTGACATTTTAGGATAAATAGTGCATTTTTAAAATCTATCTCTGTTAATGCTATGTCATTTTTCGTATCTTTTATATAACATGTAGTTGACTGTTTTTTTCAAGCTGACCATTTCTGTCTGCTGACAAGTGTACCCCATTGACATCACTGATGTGTGTTAATATAATTTTCTCTTACCTATTTCAAATTTTCTACATGTTTCATATTTCTTTTTATATTCTTATTTTTTGCTTTTCCATACAGCTGACCAATTTTATTCCAGTTTTCTCTTTACTATTTTGGAAGGTGCATATTCTGTTTTTATTTTATTGGTTTTCTCTAACATTTCCCTGTAATACCTCCTTTGTGGGAATTGATATGAGAATTTAGTAGCAATAACAAGGCCACGTATTCTGAGTGCGTCACCCACATTATATACTCGAAAATGATAATTGTCATTGAGTATTACTCTGAATTTTAGAAGCATTATCAAAGTACAAAAATCATTTCTCTTCACTTTCATTGTATATCTCTGTGTATCACTCATTGTATATCTCTGTGTATCATTCTCTACATAATTTTCTAGGACTGGATATCAAACCTAATAACAAAAGGACTTTGATATCTGAGAAACAGGCTTC
>PVKZ01009134.1:0-12299 GCA_004027375.1 Macroglossus sobrinus
ACAGACTTTGACTCATAATTCCAAGGGCGACAATGATATTACAACACAATGTGAACATTGTTCTGATTTTTCATGAATGGGTATACATGGGAGACACACATATTCCAGTCTTGGGGCAAGAAAGACTTTCTAAAGAAAGTGACATCAAAGATGAGAACAAAAGGATGTATAAAATTTGGAAAAGGAAGAAAAGGTTTTGATGGGGTTGTATGACCCAGACAAAATAAAAGACATTCACAAAGACATGGAGGATACATTCACTGAAGATTTCGAGACGTGCACAGTACAGTTTAGATCAACTGAATAGTATGTACGGAAAGATGAGGTTGCAAAGGTTTGTAGACACCAGGTCCCGATGGTCTTGTACAGATATAACAGGGTGGGCACCGGCCGTCATTAAGGGTTTAAGCAGGCTGTGACATGATCAGATTAGCATTATTAAGCATTAGAGTTAGAATTTAAATTAGGACGATTGTAGTAATCCAGATGAAACCTTCTAAGGCAGGAGTCTGCAAGCTTTCCACTGTTCATAAAGTTTTATTGGAACACAGCCGTGTTCACATACATATTATTTACACCTGTTTCAGTGCTGCGATGGCAGAGCTAACTGGTCATGACAGAGACTGTTTGGTCCCCAAAGTCTAAAATACTTACATTATGGCACTGAATAAAACTGTTTGTCAACCCCAAATCTGAGAAAAAAACAGGAAAGAGAAAATGTTGCAAAAATATCAGTTAAAATCAACAGTTTTGGACTAATTATATATAGAATAGAAAGAAAGACAAGTATATGTCTAGGAGGGGTTGAAAGAATAAGTGATAAATAAATAAGCTATATCTGGTATCTTATCTTTATAAATGCTTAATTACTACAAATTCATTATTTTCTCTGATAATCATAGTTTAGGTTGAAATATACATAGCACACTGCAATATACTCCACATACAAAAATGTCAAGGTGTATCATTCAACCTGTAAATGTAATAGACAGGCATTTTATTTAGCATCACAACTGGATTGCATATTATTTTCCAGATAAAGTTTAACTTGGCCCTGCAAATCTGATTATATTTTTCTTGAATGAACCTCAAAGCTGTCTGTAACGTTAACTATTCGTCTTGGGTAAACTCTTTCAAGTCTAAGTTTTCTCATTTGCAAAATCATAACTTTCATTGTTTCTGACATTTAAAAGTCCAAATGTTAATGTTTCTTCTCTACTGAGAAGCTCAATACAATTACTGATTCGTTTCTCTGTCTTTATTGGGTAGTTGTCCTGTCAACTGATGAACAGGTATATTGGAAAGACTGAGAGAGACAGGTCAACTGAGATAAAATACTTGGTGAGCTGCTTTAATTTTTGATGTTCTAGAGACTCTTCCTTCCGAAAGTTTCCTTCGTCTTGTCTTTTTTCTTCTTGTGTCCTGATAGAAGGAGAGAGAATGAAAGGATCCTTCATGGTAGGATGCATTTGCTTGATTCTAAAGATATCAGTCATTTAGAAGAGGATATTGGGAGAGCAAAAGTTGCATATCCACAGTATGTGTTGCATTGTATATTACTTCAACACTTAGGCATTTACATTTAAAACTCAGAACACATATATTTCGAGTCAGGATTGGTGTTGCTTTGAATCAGCGGGCTAGGTCTAGAGCCAAGGCATACTGGCAGCCAGGGTGCCTGTTAAGGGACATGATAAACGAACCCTTAAGTCCTTGGCATAGGAGCTGACTTAGAAATAAGAGATAAGAAAATTAGTTTGCAATAGAATCTCTAATGATTAGTTAGGGTGGAAATCAGGCCTTCTGCCGTCTCGATCACATTTTTTATTATCTTGGCAGCTTATCTGGTACATCAGCATTTTCTGCAACATTCCCCCCACAGTCCCTTCAGGAACATCTTTCGCTTGAGTGAGCGGTAAATAACAAGGAGAACTAGGGACAATTAACTATTATCGTAGCTCTATGACTAATGAAAATTTATACATTGCACTTTGGGGAAAAATGAACTTATTAACACGCCTGTGGGGGGTAGGTTAATGTTGCTATTTTAACTTTGCTTGGGAGAAACTAAAGCAGAATAACTTATCCAAGGTTAGCCAGCTGTCTATGGCAGCCAGAATTACACAAGCAGAGCCCCCATTCTCCCACCACCTCCAGCATTGGCCCTGAGCCACCCTGTAAAGTCGAAGGTGCCTACACCGCAGACTATACACAAAGGATCATCTCTGCATAGTAAAGCTGCTTAGCTGATGGACTAAAATCGAATAGATAAACTAATAAATCTTAATACTCCTAAATCTTTTCACAAGTATGCACACATTTATTTAACCATTTGTTTTTAAGGATTTTTAAATCCAGCAAAAACTTCAGGACCCCACAAAGAACATTTTAATGGCGATGTGACAATTGGCAGGGTTGAGTTACAAGTCTATATTTTTAGCCACCAAATCACACTGTCTCTTATTTCTTTATTAATTCAACTGACATTCACTGTGCATTTACTGGGTAGTTCACTGTTGCCATAGCACAAATTTTAACAGTATTAGATAGAGGACGGATACTAAGGGCTTTCTTACATGACATAAAAGAGAGTATTTTATCCTGTAGTTTCCGGTTAGCTGCTAGGAAACTCTGAGTAAGAGTGTGACAATTAGATTTTCTTGGCTGGTTCTGGCAACAATCTTAAGAACAGAGTAGAGGGAAAATTAGAGCAAGAGTTAGGAAATAACCCTTTTCTGAGAGAGAGGTGATAACTTGAACTAAATCACTGGCCGTGGGGATGGAGAGATGAAGAAAAATTATAAGAGATGTTTGTGTTCACAGGCAAATAGGAAGATTCCAGTAACTGGAAGTAAGAGGCAAGAGGAAGGCAGAGTCTAGGATGACGTCCGGGTTCTGGCTTGGAGAACGGGATGAATGATGGCTCCATTCAGTGAGACTGAACTCACAGCAGATACATCAGACGGGGCTGGGTGTGGTACAGCAGACACAGGGATGGAGAGTGTCCTCATTCTAAACTATGCTGAGTTTGAAATGCCTGTAGACAATCTGGAAGACAATTCCTAACAAGCAGTTCTCTATATGGGTCTAGATCTCAAGGTGAAGTCTGACTAACGTAGGAGTTGATGGCCATGAAGCAGCTGATGCTCATGCATCTTGGCTGAACTTGATTCTTCACCTGCTGCTGTTTGATCCTGAATGAAAGTTAAAATCTTCACAATGAAAAAACTAGAAACAGTTATGCATTTTCTCTTGGACATTATTTTTAATGAATTTTTTTTAAAGCCATAAAGAAATCTGATGATCTTAGCCAGTACTGGGAAAAACACAGTCAACAACTATCAGGATGTGTCTAATAAACTTTGATACACTTTTATAAATTCATAATAATAGGGAGTATGATTCATGGATGTTTCATCTCTTCTTCGTTCCTAATGGTTTCCCTGAGTACTTCTGACATTTTCCCTCTGCCTCATGACTTTGAAGATAACGTTTTGTGAGCTGTCAAGCATTAAACAAAAGTAAAGAATTAATCATCATGATGAAGATGGTTAGACTTTATATATGTAAATCACTTAAAATGTCTTCATATGATAAATATTTAATCAATATATAAATTTTTTACACTTCAGTGGCCCCAAGTGTTTACAACCTCTTCAGCACAATAAAAACTAAAACGATAGTAATAATCAAACTACGAGTTGTAAAAAATCAATTCTAAACATTTTAATTCATTTTGCACTGATTTGCCCTTGACAGCATATTAAGAGTTTCCTTATGGTCCTTTTATTTCTGTTCAAAACACTAAGATAACTTAGATGCAATAACTGAGGCTTTTTATTTCTAATTAGAGATGTATTTGTTCAGAAATATGTCTACTAAAATAAAACTAAACTTGATTAAGTTTTGAAAAATTAAATTAAAAAGCAAGAACTTTAGTTGAATTCTGATAGCTCTATTCCAGTTTAGCCCAAAAGTATTTCTTTAAAATAAACAAATTGTCATTTGTCTCAAATACATGAAACGGAAATTGTTTGGTCAACAGACTCATAGCGACACCAAGTGGTAACATTATGGAAATGTTTTTAGGGTTTTTTTTTAAACATCTGAGAAAAATGACAACCTGGAAGAATGATTATTGTGACCAGCAACATCTGTAATCTGGCTCTAAGTGGGGGGAATTATAATTTTTCAAATTACAATTACAACCAGTGTTTCTGTAATGTAAGTTTTGTCTCCTGCCCAGACTCAGAGTCAAATAAGAAATTTTGTATGGACGACCATGGTTGGTATTCAAATGGGCGTGAGTAATTTTGCTCATCCTTTTGGAAATAAGAAGGAAGCAGGTGTCGGGTACGTAAGTCAGCATTCTGCAGAGGTGGCTGCTGCCCCTCATGGCTAGAGGTACCAATGGGAAGATTCAACCACGTAAAGTCAAATCCTTCTTTGCTGCTTGTCAGGTGTGTGACTGGCAGCCCAATATTTAAAATTTCCCATGAATATATTTCTTTCCCATCTCAAAACGGGGACACCTACACTCCCCAGATTGTGGGGAGGCTGATTGCTGAAGGATCTGGACCAGACAGTGGATCTGGTACCTCTTTCAAGTAGCTGGGTCCCTCTCAGCTGCCTTCACCTGGGGACCCCCTGAGAGGTTCTCCTGGTGGCAAGGTGTCCCAGTGCCTTCAGAAAGCAGAGAGCGGAGGTGCCCTCTTTGACAGACACCCCCGGACTCAAGGATGCGAAGCAGCCTGGGAGAGTGATCAAGCTCCAAGGTTCGCTGCGGGTGAAACATTACATACAAGTGAGAGGAAACGGGAAGGAATGAAAATAAAGAATTGGGGAGGAGACAGACCATACAAGGCCATGGCATTGGGACAAGTCTGGATTTTATCATGAAGGTACGGAAAAGCAGAGAACAGTGTGAATACATTTATTTTTTTTAAAGTTAGGACCCTGATAACAGTTCAAAGATTCGATTCAAGAAGGCGTGGCTGAGACTGGGGCAGAGGGGATAGGGATGGGTCCGGAAGATGCTAGAAGCTCTAGCGCCGTTTTTCTGTGACTGGACGGGTGACGGGGTTTCGGAGCAGGAAGGATCAGGGGACTGCCCGGGGGATGATGGTCTGTAAAACCACAGAAGGAAGGGCAGAAATGGCTGTCACTGTTCATAGTGGCGAGAGACTTCAGGCTTAGAGCGATGCTCAGAATAGGTCGTAAACAAGGCGTGTGAAATGTCCGTGACTCTTCAGGGGAGGCGAATGCCCCCCCACTCTCCTCCCTCCGCACCCGTCGCCCGGGGACCGCCCCCAGCAGGGTCTGTGCCACTGGAGACTTAGTGCGAAAATCATTGGTCACCTGTAGCAATAACAAATGTATGTGTCCCTTCTACTCATCGCTGCTGATATTTCTCTCTGGTCTACCACAAGGTAAAAAAAAAAAAAAACATCCTTCTTCAACCTCCCCGAAAGCAGAAGTACAAGAGATCCTGGGTTTTCTAGAACAAGGCTGATCTCAGGCAGAACCATCTCGATTTGAAACCTGAAGAACACCTGATTTCAAACCCGTTTCTCAGAAAATGTGCTCGCATTGTGCCCTGACTCAGCTGACCGGCTTTCTTCATGCATCTTCAGAAAAGCTTTGTGACCCACTGGACAAATAAGGCCACTCTGAGAGAGAGGACTGTCTGGCGTGTTCCAGTCACCAGCTGTGCTTCTCGAGAGGGCATGAGCAGGTCAGCTGTCCTCGGCCCCTGACCCCAGGACTCCCAGGCGTCTCTGGGGAAGAGGCAGAGATGGTCTGAGATGTTGGTGAGCTGACTTCCATGCAGCATGAAGGCCCTGTGAGACTTGCCTCCTCCAAACCGTGGTCCTCCAATGGAACATGACTCTCTTTCTCAGGAAGAGAAGGAGACCGCCTGGATTAACACTGAAGCAGGCTGGCCTGTTCCCCGTCCTCTGACACAAGCAGCAGGCCAGAGAACGAGGAGCAATGATCTTCATCCTGATGAGAGACTTTCAAAGGCCCAAACGAGGAAAGAATGTCCCTGGAACATGCTGAAATGACAAATAGCAATATTTCCACCGACAAAAGATGAAGATGAAACAAATGTTAGAACAGAAAACATGGTTTTATTTTGCGATGCTCTCACTGAACTCAAATAAAAAAAAGGAATCGATAGAATAAGCACATGAGAGCCAACTCAGATTTCTAACGCTGACCGTCATCTTTGAAATAACAAAAGCTTACAAAGCAACGAAAACCCTCGATGCAGCAAGTAAAGTGTGTGGCCCAAACTAGCCTCGTGCTGCACCTTCGTTAAGAGAATGTTGCAGCTGGAAGCCACTTAGGGATCATCTGGACGAACCCTTTAATGATACAAACTAGGAGATGCAGAACCCAAAGGGCTTTACGTTACCTGCTCAAGGTCATCCAGCTAATTGGTGACTTCTGAATTGTTAGCAACTACCTTCCCCGCAGCCGTGGACCCAATATCTGAAGTCTTCTACCTATGAATCCACCTTTGACCATCTATTGAGGCAGCCCTGATGTGAGCTGAAGTTCAAGGTCTCCAGATGCTAGGGCCTAGTATTTGTCTCTCTGTTTTCTATTCGTTCTGTGTGGTGCTCGCCGAGCCACAGACTTGCTGGCACCCACGTCACAGCCGCAGATTCAGTCTGCAGTTAGGTCTGTCTGACATATGCCGTAGAACGAGATGAAGACTGCAAATTCCAGAAAATTCCTGGGCAGAAAGGACAGAGGACTGAGAAAGGCATTCTGGGAACTGAAGCCCACAGAATTAAATACTACAGGTCAGGGAAAATACAGGAAACGTAAAGAGTAATTTCTTTTTTCAAATATTGCTTAGTATGAGAAGTCTCTAGAATCAACCAACAGGTGAAACATTCAGATTATTCACCTTTTAGAAACTGGCAAAGGATTTGGAGCTTTGTAGCTTCATCTGCCTCTCAGTTATACAGATTTCACATTTTTCAAAAATATGTAAAAATGAAAGAAAAAGAAGCGTGGAGCCTGTAGAACTCACAACATCCAGATCGAAGCAGCATGGAAAATACTCAGAGAAAGACAGTTTGGAAGTGATCCACAGAATCTGTAGGTAATGGGTAGACGCAGGCAGATGCAACAGAAATTTTAAAAAATGTCTTATTTCTGAAAGAGGATCACACGATCGAGGAGAGACGCGTCTGCTGTGACAAGGCGGGGATAAGTGGCACAAGGAAGGATTACTGAGGGGACACTTAACCCACGGAGTCTCTTCCAGGTCCTCTGTTCCCCCCACGTCCACAGCTTCCAGCCACTGGCATGCAACTCTCTTCTGAGTCCCAGATCCAGCGATGAAGCCGCCTTTTTGAAATAATGTGTATATTTTGCAGGAATATCAATGTTAAGTTTAAAATGGGGTCTTGGTCTCCATCCCACCTAAAACCTCCTACCTCCGAACGCCCTTTGGCTTTTCCCCATTGCCGGAAAAGCTTCTTTTATTTCTTGGCTCGATAACTTTGCTTGTCCTCGGCACCCCCACACATTGGCTGCATCTGTCCCCCACTGGGACCCCCAGTTTCTCCTTTAAAGAAGCTTTTTAATGCATTCCACTTCTACGTATATTTCTCTACTTTTTTGGTGTAAATGGCCTTCGTCTCTTGCCAATACTAGTAAAATAATCTTCTGATTGGGTTTCTTGCTTCTACTCTGCACCTTTTATTTTATTCTCCATATAGCAGTCCAAACGATCTTCAGAAACTGCAAATTTAAGTGGTTTTCTCCTCAGCTTAAAACCCTTGATTCATTTGTTTACTATGAAAGGACAAATATTGACACTCAGAAGAGTTGATCTTGAAGAAACAATTTAGAGGAGAACATTAAAAATCCCAATTACTATCTTGAACTAATTCTAGAAGTTATTGCCATGCTCACGCACACATAGACACACGCAGAGATATGAAAAAAAGGAATAATCGAAAGGCAAAAATATATGTTTGTGAAATTAAAATATTATTGCCCCCCCTCAAAAAATCAATAGAACTAAGAGGAAAAATATTGAAGCAATCTTTCAGGGTTTAATAACGGAAAATAGAGAAAAGTTGAGCTTTAGATACTCAATTCAGAAGGGCCAGCATTTGATGCACTTGCATTCTAGACAGTAAGATAGGAAGGAAAGAAAAATCCAATAGACTATACCACATTTCATCAATTCCAAAATGACCTTGGTTTTAAAACGTATTATCATTGCATGTATCATTATGGAAATAAAAGCTCTGCAATTGAATTGTGATACAATACTTTTACTTGAATTTTTATTTTATTCTTGTTCGTATGTAAAATTAAAGAGTCACAAAATACATTTCAAAATAATCTTAAAGGTATTCAGAGTCTTGACTCTTTTAATTCATTATGGGGCTTAAAACCACAGATGTTCATGTTTTTCATTACGATATCATTTGTTGTGCCATCAGAACTTTGGTACGTGGGTAGCACCAGACACTACCTAACAGAGGCAGAAACATACTCCTGTCTCTGGAGTTTTCTTCCAAGCTGCTGACACCCTTCCTGCATATTTTGCTGTTGGCATGGGATAGGTTATCTTTTATCACAGTTTCTTCTACGTGTGTTTTCTTAGCTCCTGTACATATTGTTATTGCTCTGCAAGAAAATAAGGAATTTCTCTCATTCTTCCAAACATAAATATTCACTTCTCTAATATCAAATTCCACATTACTGTTTCAATCCAGTAATTTCTGGCATTCACAATAATTTTTTTCAATGACAAATAATATTGTAATCTTTCAAAATGAATGGCAACTATATTCAATATATATATATAGCAACAATAATAACTTGTGGTTAAAAAGATATAGACATCTACGACTAAATAGAGGCATGTATGGATAATAGTAATTGCATCAAGACATATCTTAATTTTAGAGGTATGAAGATGTACAAAAATGGGTCTCAATGTAAAGTACGGTGTAACATTGAACTTTTTCATGCAATTTTTATGACATTTTTTTCTATGTTCATCTGTTTGGTATTAAAACAAGCATTGGTTTAAATTTAAATTTTTCTTCACTAGGAATCATACCCTTTTGTATATCAGATGATAGCATTTTTCCATTTTAATTCATTTCCTTAAAGTCTACTTTTTTTAAATATTATTAATAACTTAACTACTGCTGTTCTTTTAAATTTGCCTGATGTATCTCTGCTTATCATTTCACATTCATATTTTGTGCCACTTTGTTCGAGAGATGCTAATTTAAATCCACATTTGCCAAAATCTTTTGTTCATTTTAGGTCTAAAAGGTTTTGTCTTTTGATAAGGAAGTTACATTGAGTTTGATTATTAAGTTTACGATATTTATTCTTATCTGTCTTAACTGGTGGTTGTTCTCACCACATGTAATACCATGATTTCTCCACTCTTTTGTTGAATTTCTTTTCATTGTGAAATGTATTATGCATACAATGCAATGGATTCACATGTATGTGTATTTAAAAGTTAGTAATAAATTAAATAAATATCTACTATCCACTACCCAGCTTACAAAAACAGAGTTCCATGAATAACTTTAGCACTCCCTGCTGACTTATCTGATTGCATTCTTTCCCTGCCCTCGATTTAATACTATTCTATATTTTTGTATTAATATTTTTAAATTTTTTTCTCTATAGCTTTGTTATACATATGTGTGTGTGTGTGTGTGTGTGTGTGTGTATCAAAGCAGCACAATAATCAGTTTGTTTATTGCTTAACTTTATGCAAATACAACTGACACTTGTTATTTTGGGTGGGCATTCTGTTTTATGCTGGTAGACATGATTAATTCATTTTCCCTAATATATGGCATTCTGCACAAATTTGTACAACCTCCAGAAGACGCCAGTGACATTATGTTCTATATGAAAGGGGCCGACAACGTGGATGGTGCCCCAGAGGTGAGCAAGGCAATGACCCCAACGTCACTGCATGAATACAACATGACCTTCTCATTTTAATACTTCGGTATTTTCTTTAGGGTTTTTTTTTTTTTTTACATTTTTTCTTGCCATGAGGAGCAATATTACTATGAGCATAATTTCACCTGTCTCTTGAACATACAGTTTCTCTAGGGTTTCTAACCAGGAGTGAAATATTTGGTCATAGTAGGAACAAATGCTTAATTTTACTAAGTAATGCCAGATGCCTTTTCTAAGTGATTTTACCAGTTTCTGCTCCTTCCAGCTTTGTATGAAAATACAAATGCTATTGATCTTTGTCAAGATTTGGTATTAAGACTTTTTTTAACCTAGAGACTATAAAATATAATTTCTATTTTTTAAAGAGTAAATTCAAATTTATTAGAAGCCTATGAGTATATGGTAAATTGGCTATGGTGGGTTTTTTGTTATGTGTGTGTGTGTGTGTGTGTGTGTGTGTGTGTGTGTGTGCGCACGCGCGCGCGTGCGTTTGTTTACCTTGGCATGTTATCACAAACATCATTAAAAAGATGATTCCGTATTCTGCAAAGATGGCACAAAGCAAGAATTTGACTTTCTTTCTAAAACTGAGCTCTAGAGAAATTAAAGCAGGAGGGAAACAAGGATTCCAAGAACTAATCAAATAAACAAACAATAACAGCAAAAATAAGGGTCACCAAGCAACAAGACCAGTAAGACATCTACGGAAGAAAGAATGTTGTGTGGACTAACACACCCAGGCATCGCACACCTGCAGTCTAGACAAACCCATGCAGCCTACAGAGAGTAGAGAGGCTGGACCAGATGTCTCAGATTGTGTCCCTGCCTTGGCTCCTGGTGGCCTTGTGTCTTCAGAACAAACCCTAAATCAATGGCCTAGGCCAACTCTAAGGTTATATTAGTGCATTATAAAAAAAACCTTGGCAGGCAGACAGGCAAGAATTCTACCACTGAACCACTAATGCCTATCCCTATGTGATTCAACACATGAGTAAGAGTCTCTGAAGAAAAAAACTAAAGTAAAGGTGTAAAGCAAAACTTAACTCTCAAGGATGAAAAAAAAAGGAAATCTTATTAACATGTAAGAATTCAAAGAATATTGTTCTCGTGAGGCTATCCTGAAAAATCTACTAGAGAATGAGTTTCAAACAACCAAAACATAGAGACATATCAACATAAGGACTGGTGATGAACATGAAATATATTCATACTTGGAAAATTATGACTACATTAAAGTTAAAAGGGACAGCATATAGTATGTAACAGTTTGTGCTCTGTCAATATATACAGCACAATTATTAAAAAATTGGAGAGAGAATAAAGAGGGTCTATTAAAAAATATTTGTTCTTGATAAGCATATGGAGTGAATGATTCTGAGTGTTGTATGTGTATTTTTAAATAAAACAAATGAATAATTATGTTTAAAAAGCCTAGCAGGGGTGAAGAGTTCAAGAAAACAGGTGTGAGTTGAGTACATTTTGAGTATTACTGCTTCAACCCTGACCATAAGATTTTCCTGATAGATTGACAGAAAATGTGAGTCATCAAAGTAATTAGGGTTATCACAAAAAAAAAAAAAAAAAAAAAGATGTGACTTGGAAACTTACCCCATATCCGCAGACCATATCTGCTCACCCTAAGCCAACTTGAACCCACAGACCAAAAACTAGATATGTGAGGAGGAAAAACACTATAAAAGATATTGACCAACTGAAATATTTGAAGCAGAATTGTTGCAACAGAGAGACAAACATTTTAAATGAGAAAATAAAAGAAGACACTAACCAAAAAGAAAATTTTTTTGAAATAGAGAAAGAAATACAACGGTTGAAAATAAACTAAGTAGATGGGGCTCATAAGAAGAATGCAGTAAAGAAAAAATAGTGGATCGAGCTATTAGGCTGAGGAACTCCCAGATGGCTGAAGGAAAAGACAGGATCAGCCTGATGCGAGTGTGGCCTAGCTTGGACCATGTGCTAGTCTGGTGAATTTTAAGAGCCATAATATGAATGGTTCGTGTAGCTGTGATCCAAAAATCGAATCAGGAATAACCACTTTTCAGTCCGACTCATGACAGAAAGTCAGGCAGCGGTTCATGGAGTATAGGAACAGTGCTGTGAGTGGGCGCGTACACCAACTTCTTGGAGAACGATTGGGAAGAAGCCTCCAAATGCACCCGACTGTCATCTTGACGGTCTCATTTTCAGGAATGTTTCTTTAAAAATATTAAGAATGTGAACAAATATCTAGGACATTCATAATAGGGTAGTATATAAGTCATTTTAATTACCTAAATTAGATTTGATTACAGAAAATATAGGTC
>PVKZ01009135.1:0-12307 GCA_004027375.1 Macroglossus sobrinus
AAAAAAAAAAAATCTGGGACTGATTTGGGCTCTCTGAGTATAATGCCCAAACCGGAAACACAAAGGAGACATTCATTGCTATTTAAACCTGAAAATAACAAGTATCTGTAAGTTAAAAGAACCTATCAAAATACTTAAAAGTAAAACAATGCATTATTTAATGATATAATTTCACATTCTGTTTGAAAAGTTATTGTTAAATCATGAGACTCTTTGGGGTGCCAGGATGACGGGTTCGCGTGCACGCAGTAAAGAAAAAGGGGACCCAGACTTGGAAAAATGCGGGCCATCTGATTTGCTGGGCTTGTGGAGCTAGAGGTTTATAATAGTTAGCACGATAATAATTTTCTATGGGTTTGGTTAAAATAAAGCAAAGGGGATACGTTTAAATTGTTAGGATTTGCTCTTGGAAACGAACTGCCGTCCACTGATCTCACTCGATACGAGCTCCCAAATCACTCGTTATCGACTTGGAGGTCAGCCTGGGTCCACGCCAGCTTCATCTGTTCAGATAACCGGGTACCGAGTGATGGGGACGGACGCCCGAAGCTCCGTGTTCATCCCCGGCGATACCACCCGCAGCCCACCCCCCAGCCAGCAGCAGCCGTAGAGAAACAGAGTAGCTAGAGCCCCCCACGTTCATGTGGGCTCTGTCTCCAGGCGTGACCCAGGTGTCAGAGGGGCGAGGACCTCGTCAGCGTCACGAGCTGGTGAGACGGAGCCAAGACTGGAACCAGGTCCAAGTTCCTTTCAACTCGGCACCGCCGCCCACAGGTTCTGCTCTGTGAGTTCAGAGGTGAAACCGCACGCCTGCCAGCTGGGATGCGGACGCCGGGTGAAGGCTTGGTTTTCCACTCGTGACCAGTGGCGCGCTCTGGCCTTGGACTGTCTCTAATGCCCTAGCCGAGTGGGAACCCCGCCGGTAACCGTGGCGGAGACTCGAAGCTGCCACCAAACGTCCCTTGTCGTTCTGGGCTCCCCGCTGGGTGACGTCCCCCAGGCCCCCTTGCAGTCGGGGTGGCGGAAGGTGGGGGGTGAGTGGAGGGGCGAGCAGCTGAGTTACCACTGGATCTTCCCTCTGTTTTTCCCCGACGGCTGGGGCCCGGATGTCAACACCCCAGGTGACCTTGGAAAGCACATGCTGAGGCTGGCGGAGCCGGAGCTGGCCAGGTCCCTGGACGGTCAGCAGTCCACCCCTGACAGGGCCAGCGGCGGGCCAGGGCCGGCTGCAGCACGCTGCCACGTAAGCCAGGCATCCCGCATTGGGTTAAGCCTCTGGGATTTGCCGGGCGGCTAGTGCTCCCTTGAACTAGTCTGGTGGCCATTTACGTGTCACCGTTCTGCGTAGCGTCCTTCATCTCCTCATTCCTCTCCGAGTCCATGTGTGTGAGATACAACAACAGCAACAAAACACACACCCATGTTGTGTCTATAGCCATCAGAGACACGTGTCCCCAAGCGAGCCTCTCAACGGTGTCATTCTTCTGTGTCCTCGTGTGTAATCGGAGCGTGACGGTGATGGTAGCTCAGCCCAGCGTCCTCCGCCGGCCACAGCCCGTTCCCAGCTCCCACAAGGCCGGGCTGTTGGCCAAGTCAGAGGCTCCGGGCACTTGCAGTCCGTTCAAGACGGGGAGTTACCATTACCATTACAAGTTACCGTAAGTATTACTATTAGCCCCCCGCCCCCTCCTGCCCCCACCTGTCCTGTCCCGATGGCGGCTGCGGCAGCCCACCCACCCCGCCCCGCCGGGCTCCCAGGGTGCGGGCTGTGTAGAGCAGAGCCTAGAGTCCGAGCCCACGCCCCAGCGAGAGACATGGGTGGGTGTCCGGAGGGTGCCACCACCCCCAGGGGCCCTGCCTGTCCAGCCTCCCTGGGGCACATGGCAGGAGCGGCTGCCTCAGCATCTAAGCTTCCAGGAGGGGTCCCGGCCGCTGTCCTGCCCCAGCGGCCAGGAATTCCAGAGGGCTGAGGTGGGATACCAGGGCCAGCCGGATGGGACACCAGGGCCAGCCGGATGGGACACCAGGGCCAGCCAGATGGCTGCGGGGGACCGGGGTCGGTGGCGTCCACCTGCTCGACACGCAGGCGTCTGCGCACACGTGCGGGGTCCTCGGGCGACTCTGTGCAGACGAATGCGCCTCAGATGCCCCAGGACAGCAGAGTGACACCAGAGACAATGGAGAGAGGGGACAGAGGTGGCAAAGACGAGCTCTGGCACATGGCGGCACCTGCAAATGCATGCTCTTTGAACGAACAAATGAATGAACGAGTGAATGAATGAATATCTTCTCGGATGCCCAAGCCTGTCCCCGGCCAGCTCACGGGAGTCCCCTCCTGTTCCTGTCACCTTGTTCGATTCCAACGGAAGGAGGAAAGGTTTTCAAAGATGCGTCATAAGCTTCTGGCGAAATAAAACATAACCCACGTTGCTCGCCACGCAGGAGCCCCCCGCACACACAGCCACAGCCGGAAACGCCACGCCTCGCCAGAGGGGCTGGTCTGCCCGCAGACGGAGGGAGAAGGTCCCCGCACCGAAGCCCGGGGGTGGCTGATGGGGACGCTTGGGGACAAGCAGAGGTGTGCGTGGCTTCCCTCCGCCTGGGGCCGCCACGGCGCCTCTGAGGGCTTGCTCAGGCTTCTGCGTCTCCTAGGCGACCGCGGCCCTGGGTTCATCTCCAGATGTTGGCATCTCCTGGCATCTGAAGTCCACTGAGCGCTGAGATCTCTCAGCGGTTTCCAGGGCTTTATGGAGCAATGACGGGTTTGCGTATCTGTCTGTCTGTCTGTCTGTCTGTCTGTCTGTTCTCGGGGCAGGTAAGCTTGGTGTCCAGTTGGTGCTCCTCCGAGAAGTCGGCCGGGAATTTCCCAGCTGGAGCGTCAGAAGGGGCGACGTGATTTCTGGAGGAGGGTCGGGCCGGACACGCGTGCCTGAGCCCGGGCTTTCCCACGGTGCCCGGAGGGACGTGGCAGCAGCGGAGCTGGAGAACTTCCCACGTCCCCGGCCGCCGCGGGAGGCTTCGTGCTCGTGAAACCGTCCTCGGCCAAATTCCTTCTGGATGAGAACGGGCAGCCAGCTCGGCCCTGGCCCTGGCTTTGGCGTCGGTGGGGCGTGCCTGCCCTTGTTTGGGGCGTCGGCTGAGTGCGAGCCTGGGGCGTGGGGTTTGCCGGGGGGAAGGGGGCATCCGCCCAGCGCCCTGGCCGTGGGTTCACGACACTGGCCAGCGCGGACATTGGCAGTGGCCGGACCCCCGGCGGGCTCCCGCTCTGCGCAGTCCATCCGGCAGGTCACCTCTGTCTCACAGACAGAAAACAGAGGCCCAGAGCCGGGAGTGAGTCACCCACTGAGGCACAGCCCGTCCGTGGAGACGGCACCCCAGGGCCCCGTCCGACGGCAGTCCAGGCCACCCACGAAGGGGCAAGAAACCCTGGCGTCCTGCCCCGACCCGCGGGACCTAGTTATTCGTGGGGGCAGTGAGGAGGATCCAACCTGAAAGAAAATGGGCGAGAAAGAGGAGCGGAGGCAAGACAACGTTCTGATCAAGCCTCAAAGTTTATTTTTCGAACAAATGTATTTATACAGCAGAGACAAAGGGGGGCAGGTCTCCTAGGTGGACGGGTGTTTGGCACAATCTTATTGGCTCTTAGCAGGTGGGGGTGAGGAATGGTAAAGGTCAGGAGAAGTATGCAGTAGGGATGGGCTACAAAGCTAGACAATGGCGATGGAACATTCCGTGGTTTGGCCTCTTCTGAGATTCAGGCAGGGCCGGGCTGGAACACCTTGTAGTCAGGTGCTTCTGGAACAAGCTGACCTGAAAAGCGAGAGCTTAGCAACAGAATTATGAGTCCCCCACAGCGTCCGTCTCGGCAGCAGCATCCACCCGCTCTGTCCCCTCGGCCACCTCCAACTCTGAAATTCCACGGCATTTTGCTCCGAATACATCCCCCCAGTCTCCGGACGTCACCCCGAATTCCCAACAGAAGAGAAGGGATCCAAGTCCACATTCAGGCGCGTGAAGGCTGTTCCTGAGGCTTCTGCCCCGGGGCCCAGTCTCCCCAGGCCCGGTGCCCGTCCATCGGCAGAAATGACAAAAACAGAAGTAGAAACGATACCGACAGAAGCCACAGTCCCTGGAGACCCCTCGGCAGAGCCGGCCCGAGCTGGTCTCTCCGTGGCCACCTCCTGTCTGCACGAGGGCAGGTGTCCTTCCCCTGTCCCTGGCCTGGCTCTCCCTTGTCTCGGGGTCTTTAGAACCCACCCCCGCCCCAAGCAACCCCATTCTCCAACCTTCTTACCCCTGCTGATACCCCCCCGTTCTTCGGGGCCGGCTTGGACATCCCCTCCACCAGGAAGCCCCTGGGCCTGCCCACCCCAGCACCTCTGCAGGTGGAGCATGGGTCACAGAGTCGTGTACCTGCCGCTGACCACGGCCCCCGCAACCCCGGGCTGGATGGTACCCCCTTAGCGCAAGACCATGATGCATTCGTCTCTGGGTTCAGGTGCTCAGAATGCTGGGGGGCCCTGTGGTCCTCCGCACACCTGTGCAGGTGGCCCGCCAGTCCCCGTCCGCCCGGGCGCCCCCCTCACACTCGGCTCCCGTAATCTGTGTTCCCAAAACGATTTGCAACTTATTTCGTTATCCAAACACTAAACACAGGCCACGTTTTTTCAGAATGCCCTCGCTTCTCACCTTTAAGACCCTGACTCGGTGCCCTGGGGGGCGGTGGGGGGTTCTCGACACTCAGACGTGGAGAACTCACCGTGCTATGGCGTCAAACCGAGCCGACGGGCGGTCGACGGGAGACTGGGGTGAGGCACGTGCAGATGGATGAGGAGGCACGCCAGAGGGAGGATGAGTTAAACCTGGCACATTCGTGCCAGACAGTGCACCCCGAAGACCCTGAGAGTGAGGGCCTCTCCCCCAACTCTCCTCTGCCCAGGCCCTGCCTTGGCCGGGGGCTGGGAGCCACCAGCTGCCCCCGAGGGTGAGGACAGGGAGCAGGCGAGGTGCCTGGCAGTGGGCGGAGCAGGGCCAGACCCCGCAGTCTCCTGGGGTTACTGGCCTTCAGGGGTTCACCATGGAACAGCCAACCAGGCCTTGGGACGGACGCAGGGGTCTCTCTGTGTTTACAGCCTTAGAAGAGAAGAAAAATGGAAAATTTGACTCTGTCCCTAACAACCTGGGCATCTCCTGAGTCACAGGGGAGCGTGAGTCAGGGTGAGAGGCCTGGTCTCCCGCGGGAAGGGGACACGGCAGGGTGTGACACAAGGTGCACCCAAGCCGGAAAGTGGGGGTGCCCCCTCCGGTCCTGGTGAGCGGGCTCGGGGTCCAGCTGGGGCCTCGGTGCTTTCGAAAGTATGTTTTTCTCAGCAACAAACAGTATTCGAGGAGACAGAATCACAAGCAATCTCCAAGTCCTCACGGATTTCTTCCATTTGTGGCCAAAGAGGGCTTCTAAAAATACTCGTCCATTTACATAAGCGATGTAAAAATAACAGCTTAAAACCAAGCCACGCAGATGGACCGCGATCCGTCTGGGGGGGAAAAAATCAAATCTCATGCTTCGAAATGTAAGCAAGCGAATAAACACGGTTATTTATGAGTCGGCACTGAGTCCTGAGATCGAGGTGGCTCCGGGCTCCGGAATCTGTGCCTTCGAGGGACCCGGCCCCGGGCTCCTCTGCCCCGACACGAGCCAAGGTTTTGATTCTCGCTCAGAAGCATCCCCAGAAGGCTGTGCGCCAGGCCTCGTTCTGGGGTCGCAGAGCTGACCGCGGCAGAGGCTTAGCCTCCGGTCACGCTGTCCACGGACAGGTGTCCTGCGAATGGACCAGGGCCATAAGAAACGACCTTCCCAGGACATTGGAGAGAAAGGGAAAGACCCTTCAAGAGAAGATTTTGCAACAATGACGCTGGAAAAATAACTTATGAGACTACTTTATACTATAGACACCAAAATCCATCCTAGACGGACTCAAAAGAACATATTTAATCATCCGATGTTTAAAAAAGCAGCCAAACTATAAGAAAACAGACGTGGATCGTAAACACTCTGGAGAACAATGAGCTTTTTAAATTATGAAGCAATAAAATTAAAAAAAAAATGACCAAGGAACAAGTTGTCAGCTTTTGGCCAGAGAAAAATTTTAAATGCAACTATACTAAAAATCCAGGATTTCGGAGTAAATGGATAAAGCAAATGTAACTGCAGGCAACGTGCAGACAGAGGGTTAATTTCACAGCGGATCTCCGGTGGAGAGCACGGGGTGGGGGTCGTGAACCAGGGATGCACAAGAGGAAATACCGTTAGTAAACAAATACGCGGACCAATTTCCCACAGCATTAAGGATGGAATAAATACAATGACCATAATTGCGTACCATTGGACCCATCGAGTTCACTAAGCTTACAAAAATAAACAACCTCGCCGGAGAAGGTATGGAATGGCCGTCCCTGAGTGTGCAAAGGGGATGGTGCTGGTCCAGAGCGCGAAACCATGTGTGGTGGTGACCAGGGCCAAGAATCGAACTTCTGGGACTCCTGAGGCAATGAAAACAAATACCAGGGAGGCTTCAGAGGGAAAGCATTTCATCGCGATGTAATTCGTAACAGTGACAACCTGACAATGTTATAAATGTCCCCCAAAGACACACAACGGTCGGGGGAACACACTCGTTTGTCACAGCGATTATTTATGTGTTAGAAGAGCATGTCCTAGCGAGGAAAATGTGTCCGATAGCATGTTGAATGGGAAAGCAGGACGCCACCCCAGCCTCCGGCATGATCGAACCCATAATAAAAGGGATTTCCGTGGAAATCCGAAAGAGACACACAGAGATGAGGTCTGTGATGGGGTTAGGGCGACTTACCCTTTATTTCTTCCCACTCACTTATATTTTACCAACGTGCTTTAACACATATGCCGGTGGCTCTCAAATTGTCATCTGGATAAGTATCACTTGGGTATTCCTTAAAATGAGGATTTCTGGGCCCCGATTGTCTAAACGACAGATCTTGAGGTGACATTTTTATTAGCGTCCTAAGGGATTATAACATCTGAAATCATTTCTGCGACACCAACAGTGTCTCCCACAACTGAATTCGATCCTGACACTAACTCCCCAGAGCTGCCGTCAGATCCCACACGTTAAAAAAAAAACAAGTTCTCCCCAAGATTCCCTCGCTGCAGACGCCAGCCGCAGATGGGACGTGAGGGGATCTGGACTTTCGTCCAGCTTGGCTGCGCCCTTGGGGGGGGTCCCCATGACCTACTTCACGTTCGATAATTGCCAGAACAGCTCACAGCTTGGGAAACCCCCACCCAGCGGACACTGAGTGGCACAATCTGGACGGCATGAGACCACATACATGTCATTTTTCTTTCAATAGGTAACTCGGGAAAACTCGACGACGAATCGTGTCGGCTGCAACAGGCCACGTAAACCTACGGTACCAACGAGGACACACGGTCCTGTGAGTGAGTTTTCCCCGATCCTTATGATGACCCTAATAACCATCTTTCCTCCGGGTTACTTAACTGTGAGGCTGCAGCATGCGATACGCATAACATACAAGATACGTGTCCGCCGACTGTGTATGTCATCGGTGTGGCTTCCGGTCGACATAGTAGTCACAGTTATGTTTTGGGGAAGTCAAAGTGACACATGGGTTTTCGATTCCGGGGGATGTGGGTTCAGCAACCCTAACCCCCACATTGTTCAAGACTCAACTGACCTTGTAATTACAGTTTTATTTTAAAGACTCCAAGGGAAAGCCGGATGACCAGGTAGGTACACAGGGGACGTCTGGGGGGTTGGGGGGCAGCGTGGTGTCCACGCCCCGGCTCCCGGACCACGGTGTGTCACCCTCCCAGCACACAGGGCGCTCCCCAAATAGCGAGCTCCTTCATGAACCAGAGTTCAGTGTTGTTACTGGGGTTTACTTACCTGCACATGACCGGTTAGATCCCTGGCCGTGGGACTGAACTCACTGTCTTGTCCCCTCGTCCCCAGAGGTCTGGGTGTGGGGCGTAAAGGTCCAGCCCTCTGATCCCACGCTCAACGTGGACAGGTGTGGACAGCTTCTCCCCGGAAAGGGCCCCAGATCCCACCTCATCGGCGTAAACGCGGGCGAGGTCCAAGGTTCTCCCAACAGCATCAGGAGAAGTGGCTCAGGGGATTCCAAGGGCTTCGTCCGTCTGGGGCAGGGAAGAGGACAAAGGCCACATCTAGTCTTCACGGTGTCACGACGACCCACGTCCAAGAACTAGACTTTGAAAAACATTAGCCTATGCGTTATTTTACTTAAAGACATAAGTTTTAGGTTGTAAATAGCGTTTGGGGATGCTAGCGGGCAGGGCAGTAGGGGACACCCCCCCCGTGGGATCTTGGAGCTGGGGGGTCTGATCCTGGGGTGTCTGGGGGGGACATTTGATGGGAGCGGGCGGACAGGAGGGGCAGGTGTGTACTCAGGATGGGGGCTGGAATGCGTCCCCACAGGTGGCATTTCTGGGAAGAGCCATGAGCCCCCCGGGAGGTGGAGTGAAGTCCACGGGAGGAAGTGACGACTCTGAAAGGCAGGTGACTCAGAGGCAGCGCGAGGGGCCCCGTGTGCCATCCAAGGGGTCTACCCCCGTGTCCTTCACGCGTGGGGCGTGGCCGATTCATGGAACAGAAATGTGGGGTGTTTCGTGAAGCTGGTTTTGGTTGTGTGTGTGTGTGTGTGTGTGTGTGTGTGTGTGTGCGTGTACACGCCCCATCTGGGCGCCCCCCCAGTAAGTGTGTTGACGATCTCGCGTGTCCCACTCCTGGAGCTGTGGCTCCCCACCAGGGGCCGAGGACGGGTGACTGTCACCGCGTGTAAAATGTGACTCTAGAGTGAGGAGGGACGGAGCGGGGCGGGGGGGACCGTCCAGGACAACGGTCGCAGCCCCGGATGGTGGACCGGGGCTGCGGGGGGCTGCGAACGAAAGGCCGCAAGGGAGACGCAGAGGGCCCAGACTGGAGGATGCGGGGTCTGCCCGGATACAGGGTCTGCCCGGATGCGGGGTCTGCCCACACGTGAGGCCTGTCGGTCGTGGGGCTAAGACCCGCAGGAGTACCGGGAAGGAGGGAGGGGCACCCCGAGCGACGCCGACCTAGAGGACCCACAGGACAGGGTATCAGATGTAGACGTAGGTGGGCCTGCGAAAGCCACAGGACAGGACAGGACAGGGACGCCGCCGGGTGGGCCAGAGCAAACGCGGAGCGGGCGGGCCGGGCACCGCAGCCCCCGGGGGGGAGGGGGGAGGGGTGGAGGGGAAGCCGCTGGGGGCAGGAAAGGGAAGTCATCGACCCTGGAAGGGAGGGTCCGGGCAGAAACAAAAGCAGCCAAGGCCCGGGGGACGCCCGTGGCACTCACTCACTCACGAAGCTGCCGGATTAGCTAAGCGGGGCGTTGGAGAACAGAAACGGGCAGGTTTTCGAGCTCCGGGGAGAAGTCCCCGTCAACAGCACGCAGACAAGCGCGTCGGAGGCAAAGGGATCATAACCCTGAACCGCCGAGTCGGGGAGAGATGGGTGACGACGGCACAGGAGAAATCCAGAACGAGCTTCACCGAGAATGGGGGCTTGGGACCGGCAGAGAGGCGCCCCAGAAACCCCAGGAAAGGAAGGAGAAACAGCGAGGTCGATCCTTCACTTTGAATCGCACCCTAACAAATTTTAGGCCCATCAATTGGTTAATAAATAAAACAGAAATATATGAACAGCGATAGGATCTCTGTCTCACGAAGGGCCTTTTAAATAAATAAACCACGGACACGAATTCTCTTCAATAGCCACGAAGTGGGAAGCAGAATCCAAAGAATGAATTGCAGAAAATAAACAGGGGCGTCTCAGAGAGAAGTGGCCACCACGGGTGCCCATCGGAACCGGGTCGTGCATTTAGACAGGTGCCGGCCGGGAGGGGCGGCCCAGGTGGCCAGGACCGTAGGGGGCCGGTGGGGAGGGGACGGCCAGGCCTTCAGGTGGCCTGGCTTAATTATCGGGTTACAAAAGTCCTACATCAACATAAGCCACCTGGACGAGGGACACCACCTGCCTCACTTCATTTCCTTGGGACTGTCAACACTGGCCTGTCTGGGTTCTTTGACAACAAATGTGATGACTCCAGCAAATAAGAGGCTCCCTGCGGGTGAGCGGGCTCCCCCACACCCCTCACACCACCCCTCACCCGGGGACGCTGGCTCTGCTAGCGAGCAAGACCCCCACGGGCTGCTGCCGAGCCCAGACGCTGCTAGGCGATTGCAGGTAAAACCGGCTTTCTAATTATTTTTCCCTCTGTCAAACACGCTTTTTTGCGTGGGGAGAGGCAGGGTACCCTCAAAGGCGTCCCCCCCAACACCCCATCCATAGAGAAGCAAGTTAAGAACGAAGCAGCAGACAGCGGATTGACACCAGGCTGGCTGTCACCCTTCCCGGATGCTAGTTCAAAGAAATCATTCCATCTATCATTCAATACAAGCGGTTTCCTTTCATCCTCATGCACGTCCTAGGAAATAAGGACTTTTGAAACGTCTGGTAAACCCAGAGCAGGACACCTGATTTATAGAGGGTATGCTCTGCCCACATTTTTAAATGACATGTCACTTCCCGACATCCGAGGAAGAAACTAGACACACTGATTCAGAAAGATTAAAAAAAATATATATATATCCTTCTAGTAATTACAACCTTGCGGTAGGAGGTGCGCAGGGGGCTGGGGAGGTGGTGTTCCTGTTGTGTAGACACCTTCAAAGATGCTCTCATCCAAATTAAGCAGGAACGGTTTTTGTGGGTGGCGAATGCTCGATGCCGTTAGCGCCTATCACTTTTGAAATAAATGCAGGAGCCTGTGCCTCGTCCCCCACACATGGGGGTCCGCCCCCCCACCCACTCCACCCCACCCCGGGTTTCCTGGGACAGCAAAAGGGGGCAGGATGGCTGCAGAAGCTTCGCTTCCTGGAGCCCTAATTTGAGAGATCAGAAGCCTGGATGCTAATTCACAGAGTGTTATTAGCAGGTTCGCACCTTCAATTAAGTGGTTTTTTTCCACCCCCTTTTCATCCAGGTCCGTCTGTTTACAGAGCTGATTAAAGGTGCTCCTTTCCCATCCAATCTGTTGCTGGGTGGGGACGGATTCCCCTGGGAGGAAGGGAGATAAGGACTTTCTTTTCACTGATGAAGGAGACACAGGCCGCCCTCCTGACAAGCGGAGGGCTCATTAGCATTTGACAGGAGCCCACCTCCGCTCAGGGTGTCCAAGGATTTTGCTTGAGGTCGTTGCAATAAGGAGGATGTTTTCTGCTTTTGGGGAGAAGGAAGTGGAGAGACAGGAACGCTCCCCTCGGAGACGTAGCTGGAGGCAGGCGGCAGAGGAGGGTACGGCCAGCAGGGGTGTCCCTTGTCCCAGCAGGGGCTTCAAGGCCCCGGCTCAGCGAGGCCTGCTCCCAGCCTCCCCCAACCCCGTCCTGGCCAGGTCACCCCTGCCCACGCAGCCCCTGCATTCAGCCCGGTCCCCCGCGGGGAGCCCCTCGCGTTGTGGGGGTACATTGTGTAGACCATCACCCTCGCTGAACTCTGGGCTCGGGTGGGGGTGCTGCGTGCACTCGGGGGGCACGGCCAGCAGGCTCTCAGTGCTTACTGAAGCAGCAGTGACACCGCCCCCCACCTCGGAGCTTAATGCCGCCTGCACTGGGCTGCGACGTCCACGCCTTTTAAAATTTTATTTTATCTTAAGTCTTCTTTAATGTACTAAAATACTGACTTCGTTCCCGAAAGCAGTAAACACATTTAAATATCTCCTGTCTTTAAAAGAAAAAAAAAAGGAAGAAAGGAAAGGAAGGAAGGAGGGAGGGAAGGAAAGAAGGAGGGGAGGGGAGAAAGACAAAGATACAAAGACACAGAGAAAAGCGAGAAAAGACAGGAAGAAAGGCAAATGAAAGCGAGAAGGCTCTTGCCTTCAGTCTCCCCCTCCGGGGTGTCCCTGACCCCGTGCTGGGGAAGAGCCCGTCGCCTCATTTCACTTCTGTCCCCTGGGTTCACCTTTCCTCCTCTGCATTCTCGCTTTGCCGACTCTTCCACCAAAACGCCCCCCCCCGGAATTACCCGCCGCCCCCCTTCTGGCCTCCCGCACCCCGAAATGACCACAGGATCTGTGTCTGTCTCTGAGGCGGGGTGGGTGCGCCCGGCCACCCCGTCCCTCCCTCCGCTGCTGGGCTAAAGGCACGGAGCGCCCTCGGGAGGCTGACCTCCCTGCTCAGGTGAGACAGGGGGACGTGGAGGGACAC
>PVKZ01009136.1:0-12297 GCA_004027375.1 Macroglossus sobrinus
TGTAGGCAAGTGGGCCCGCACTGGGAGGTCCCCACTTAGACCAGACACAGGCTCACCCTAAGTGCTGAGTGTCCTAGGTATCTGGTGCCGTGCTGGGCATAGAGGGTTCCAGAATGAATGAGGCATCGGTCCCTTCCTCAGGTGCTCACTGTCTAGTAAGAGACAGAAACACCTGAAACCACATTTGCACCACAAGATGCTGAGGGGGAACCACAGGTGAAGCCCACCTGTTCAGCGGCCTCTTTAAATTGTGATCCCATTTTCAGAGTTTGCCTTTGTTCAGTACAACGTAACAGTGATGAATCGATGAGCACAACAACTGACTTGACTTCCCTATTCCCTCCAGCATTTACTGGAAAATTCCAGCACTTAAAAAAGAAATGGCAAGCATCTGTGGTTTTATATGTGAGCTATTTCTGTCCTTTTACCATTAGAATTTCAGCTCAGAAGCCTTAGAGATGGAAACGCCTCAAAAAAAGATGGCGGGATAGAACAAAGGGAAGGGTTAGCCTCCTCCTCCCCCTTCCACAGAAGGCTTCCAGGGAGACTCGATGCTGGCAATACCTGTGCTTGATAAGACCTGTTTTTGATGTGGAGTCGATCACCGGGATGTTTTCTCAACAACTCGTTCCAAAGTCCAAACAGAAACCTTCTATCAAAAAGAGGAGAATGACATCAGGTAGCAAAGATGCCATTTCTTTGCCCAGGAACACCTCGTGGTTACGGGAGGTCAACCCTGGGCACTGACATCCATGGGAAAACACAGACCATTACGCTGATATCCGGCTTCCATTGAATGGCCATACACCCTATGGTCAGCACACCATGCTGGCCTCTCTTCCCTGACACGCCAGGAGGAAAAGCAGAGATATAATTCCTCTTGTCTTTCTGAGCGGCACAAGCCATGTGTCAAGTTAACGAGTGGATTTGATGAAGTGTAAGACAGCTTGTCATCCAACAGTTAAGTGGCCTTGTTTCCCTTCCCTGGGATAATGTTGGATTTCATACCGATAGCATCAACAAGAGAAAGACGCATACCTAACAGCTAATATCTGAAGAACATATGTTTCTGCTCAATATTTGCACCTTTATTGCTCCACGTGACACGACAATTCTTTCTGCTGAATAACAGCCTGATTCGACTCATCTGTCTTCCATCTAATTCAAGTCAAAACCAGTAAAGTGAGCCAATGCCTGGCCTATTTGTAACTGCCATGAATTACTGTCACTGGTTCTCTTGTGCTACAATTTTTTTTTCAGGAACCAATAACTGAAAAAAAAAAATACTGATAGAGTTGAAGGGAAGCTCATTTTCTTTTCTGTATTGTTTTCTTGAAAGATGAAAATGGCAGTTTGAGATCCTAATGGAATAATAAATTTCATCTGCATAGATCATATATTGTTATTTTTATTAAAAAAAAACACACAAGGCAGGAGAAAGAGTCTTCCTTTAATTCCATAAATACAGAAGAATTCTTTGGAAATCAGTCCACTTCTTGATAAACCTAATAAGCTGTCACAGCTCAAAATCCAAGCTGCTCAGACCAACCAGCTTGGAGCCAGACTAGAGACCTGTGTCAAGGTTTTATCTTTCTCATTCAATCCATTTTAGAAAAGCATCCAATTTATTTACCACCATGTCAAGCAGGCTTCAACCTCTTCTGTCACCTCACTGGCTGCTACCTTGGTCAAAGCCACTATTAAAACTGTCTCCTCACTGACCTCCCAGGGTCTGTCTGCACTTGCCTCCTGCCTTGTCTCTTCCCCAAGTCTATTGTTAACAGAACAGTCAGAGCGATCCTTCTACTATAGGTCAAAACATTTGCTCTGTCACAGGCAGAATTCTAAAATGACTTCAAGATTCCTGCTCCCAGGTCGATAACCCCTCCCCTCGAGTATAAACAGAAACTGGAAATATAGTGGGATATCACACATACACCCCCCAACTAGATGGCTAATCAGGTGACTTTGAGTTCATCAAAAGGGAGGCTCTCTGGGTGGGCATGACCTAATCAGGTGAGCTTTTTAAGGCGCTATGGAGGGTGGTGGTCGGCCAACAGCTCATAAGACAGCAGGGCACTCAGTCATTCAGCCACAAGAACCTTAATTCTGTCAACCATCAGAGGGAGTTTAAAAGTAGAACTTTTCCTAGTGCAGCCTCTAGATGAGGACACAGCCAGCCCACATCTTGATTTCAGCCTCGTGCGACCGTGATCGGAGGACCCAGAAGAACTGTGCTTGATTCCCAGCCCACGGAAACTGTGAGATAATGCCTTGGTGTTAAGTCACTCAGTTTGTGGTCATTTGTTATACAGTAATAGAAAACTAAAAGACTCTCCTCTCTCCAAAATTCTCCAAAGTCCTCCCGCCTCACTCAGATAAAGTTCAAATCCTCGCAATGGCCTGTGAGGCCCGTGTGGTCCGTTCTCCCCGCTTCTCTGGCCTTTTCCGTACACCTGTCTCCCTTCTTCCCTCTGCTGTGATCATGCGGGTCACTCTACTGCTCAGCAATGCTAGACGAGTCCCTGCCTCAGGGCCTTTGCACTTCCTGACCCCTCTACCTGGAATACCCTCCCTCCCCAGATCATAGACCGTCTCCCTCCCTCTCCCCTTCAGGTCTCCGCTCCACGTCAGCATCCTCTGAAGAACCCAACGCCTGCTCCCTGCGTCACCTTCTTCGTGCCAACCACCTCCTGATTCATTCTAGACACGTTTTATCTTTTTATGGACTGTCGCTGACCGGAAGGTGAGCTCCACAGAGTCAGGACCTTAATCGATCCTCTGCTCTATACGCTGAGCCCAGAACATTACAGATGCTCAGTAACTAGGTGATGAAGAAATGAATGAATGCATGACTCAGGGATTAATTGGAAAACCAGGCGAAACAGAGCAGTCATGGAAGCCCCAATGCCAAGTGAAATGGGCCGCATGGACTTCAAAGGGTCCATAAAAAGAAAAAGCCAAAACCACAGAGTTCCATGAAATCTGTTTTTTTTTTTTAGTACCTCCCAATCTTTATGCATTTTGTAGAAACCAAATAAACACAGTTTCATCAGCTCTGACTTATTTCATTTTTAATAAGTGTTCCTTTGCCTGCTCAGCAGACACTGGAGCTCCTGGGTCCCTCAGACGCCCGTCTGGTCACGGGGTCGTTTGCACTTTGGAGAAAACGAGGCCAACGTGAGAACTCGCTGCCTTTGTCGGGCAAGGCCAAAACACACAGCACCAAATGTCAGCCAAGGATGCGGCTGTGTAATAAGGAGCTGCTGTGCTGGAACATTTTGCATAATTGGAAGGCGAGGGTAACAGCGATGAGGAAAATTAACGTGGACGTCCAACGGCTTATGAAGCAGATGCTGGAAAATAAATAGAGCAGAGGGCGTCCGACTAGCTCGGCCCGACTCTGTCATTTACTTGTTTTTCAGAGTGATGAAGCCACAGGGGGTGCGTGGGAAGACCTCGTGTTTGCAGAAAGTCTCAGCTGTGGAGTCCGGGCGAGGACTCCGGGGAAAGCCCCGCTGCCCACTCTCCAGCTGCGTGGCCCTGGGCCAGGCTCCTGGCTGACCCCTCCCCAGCCGCCCCTGGGTTTTGGGGGGTGTTTGTCGTCGCAGCAGCATCTCGTCTGTCCTGACGGATACAGGTTCTCCTACAGTCACCTGAATAGCGGCCCCCAAAGCTGACCACATCCTAGTCCCCAGGGCTGTGACTATCTTACAGGGGAAAGGGGTCTTTGCAGATGTGACTGAGTTAAGGGTCTTGAGATAGGAAGGCCAACCTGGATTATTCGGGTGGGTTCTCTCAAGGGTCCTCGTCAGAGGGAGGAAGGAGGGTCAGAGTCTCAAAGGTGATCACAGAAGTGGAGACAGGGATGGGCAGATGCCACACTGCTGGGTGCCACACAGCTGGGTGTGAAGATGGGGGATGGGCCACGAGCCAGGGAGTGCAGGCGGCTTCTGGAAGCCAGAAAAGCAAGGAAGTGGATTGTCCCTTGGAGTGGCCCTGTCCACCCACTTTAGACTTCCGACCTCCACAGCTGGGAGAGAACAGACCTGTTTCACGACACTAAGCGTGAGGTGATTGGTTCCAGCAGGAAGAGAAAACTGAAACGTCTCCCGATGATTTTTGTAAAACACACAGTGCTTCAGTGAACATCTTCTTCATGTCTCAATGATGTATGTGGGTGTTTCTCAAATTTAGGTTTTTAAATTAAGGATGTACTTTATAAAATTGTTTTCTTTTTTTAAGAGTGAAAATAGACTTTCTGGAAAATGAGAATTCAGCTTTCTGAACTTGAAGATGCCTGAAGTTAAAGACACAGTATCACTTACTAATCATCACTCCTGGTCTAGCATACGGCTCTGTGTAATCGCCATCCATTCTCGCAGGGATATTTTGAACTGGACACCGGCACGGTTCATGTTTGGCCTGGAGGTGAGAGTTCTCGGACCTGGCTGAAGGAACGTACAGAGACGAGACCCTAGTGCTGAGAAGAGATGAATTCAGAGCGTCCTCCCCCCGTATTTGTCCCTGCCTTAAAGGTGCCCCTCTATCGCGTTCAGCTCTGCAGCTGCCAGAACTGGCAGGACAGTCACCTTGCGGGGTGTCTCCTGGTCTCAGAGCCCCGACGGCACTTTGCATTTTGCTCCCCTGTATTTAACCCAGGAGGGAGTTAAAGAAAGTCACAAACCACCAGCACAATAAATGGTCCTCAGACTCACCAACCTGTTTCCAGCTCGTCTGCACATTCTCTGCATTTATGGCTAAACCCCTTCCCTTTTCATTTTTCTCCCCAGGAACCCTGAGGGGAGCAGGCCGAGCACTAGGCATGATTCCTAAAGGCTGTTTGATGGATCGGCTCTTGGCTATTCTCTCATCTTGGTCACAAAGGTTACCTCGCTCTAGAAACAATCAATGGATCACTAATGCATGCAGGCGTGTTTTCACCCCTTTCGGAGTACAGGAAATTTTATAGACAGGCTGCCAAGTCATTTTAAAGCTGCAAACATTCAAATTGCTTCTATAGCTGAGCCCACGCTGAAACATACCAATTTCAAGCCTTTGTGCAGCTCTGATTCTTCATAAGCCTCTAATAGGTACATAGGGAGAGTGAGGCGAGATTGGACGTCTTCCATTTAGGACGGCAGAAATAGAAAGTCCAATAGGAGGTGGGGAGATGTCGTTAACCTTCACAATGACACCTACGTCTATACAGGCCCTATGGAGGCACAGGCTGGAAGTGAGATATTTAAAGCTATCTCTGGTTTTAATGGGCACTCAACAGGGCCGACAGGGACACTGGTCTATGCGAGGGCTCCCTGAAGTCTCACCTAAAAGACAATCATTTCTAAAGGGCAATCGGCACAGGAGAAGGGAGTGAGAACAAGAGACAGGCAGAGGGAGAGGGAAGAGCTCATTAATGAGTATTTTTACCTTTCACTCCAAGAGGTTGAGGGAATGGAGATAAAGTTAGCAAAAGCCCAGCATTCCCCAGAAATTCACTCTCAGAAACTGACATTACTCTGAGCAGGGATTATTGCATGGTCATGTGTAAACCTCCCATTTTAAGTTTCCAGCATAGCATCCCCCATCTTTTGGTACCATACCCCCATTAATAAACATCCACTCTCCTACTCTTCATTTATGGGTTCAGGATGTGCTAGTTCCATGTCTGGGGTCTAAGGGTGGGGCATGTGACCTAGCCTGGCCAATCAGATGGCAAATCCCCAAGACAAACCCTCCCCGAAGTACTTCAGGATGAGCACGTGACAAGCAGAATGGATCCTGCGTCTGGAGCAGGAGTGATTGTGAGAGATGCTCCCTGGGGAAGGTACCACTGAATGTCTGCCCAACAGGTCCCCACCTCGATCCTGCCAGCAGAGCCCAGCCCGCAGTCTAGAGGCTGCGAGTCCATTACTTGCTCTCCCAGCCTCCTTTGTGGTGAGGCGTGGTCCCGCGACCCAGCCCTAACCAGTGGCATCTGAGGGAGCACCTGGGGCAGGTGTGGCTGGGGATGGGGGCGGATGGGAAAGAGGGACGGATCCAGTAAGAGAAAGACGTGCTTGACAAGAGGTTTTTGTTCCTACTTTAACTGGATGCTGCTTGTGAACACAACACGCTTAGAAGATGCAGCAGCCTTCGGGGACTAAGCCAGAAAGACTAACAGAATTACAAAGAAATCTACTGAGAACCTTATATTGTGAGTTACTGAATCACTGTCATCAGCCTTTTAGTCTTACTATGCGTGTGAAGTGGGGTGGGTGCGGAGAGGGCGGAAGTAGTATTTAAGCTACTTCCTAGATTGAGGTTTGTAGTATTCTAGTCAAATTACTTTAAGTAGACTAAAAATATGAGTGGTTTGGGAGCTGCCAGAAGCCGTTTTACCATCCCAGAGAGCCCAAGAGTGATGCTGTCATGAATGGAGCTGAAATAAACAAGAATCTTGATGACATCCTTTGAGCTCCTGGTTCCATCAATACCTAGGGCCTAACCTCTGAGTTGTTCAGGTACGTGAATCAATATATTTTACTGTTGCTTAAATCAGTTAGGGTTGAGTTTCTCTTGCAATTGATTTCATGAAACTTTAAAACTTCTGCATAGCAAGGATACTATGAAAAAGTTAAAGATATAAACCCAAAGATATTCTCTACAGGAGTATTTATAACAGCGAAGATGAATGAATGAATACACAAATAAATGGAAAATATCCATACACCTACAAAATAATGGTTAAATTTAATATGGTCCGCTTATATTTATGCTACATACTACATATATGCTAAACTACAATGTTATTTAAATGAATAAAGTAGGCCAATGTGTACTTATGGAGAATTATATCCAAAACATCTATTGTGTGAAAAAAGAATAATATTTATATGTATGCATATCTTACACATATGTGCATTTTCATGCACTTATTTATAGAGATATGTGCATAGAAAATAGTCTAGAAGAATTAATATTGAAACAATAATAGTGTTTATTACGAGAAAGGGAGTGGAATTGTGGGAGTAGAGAATATTTTTATCTTAAACACTTCTAAGCCATTGCAATTTTAACAATAGTATGTTTTTGTATTCCTTGTGAAATTAGAATTGACACCCCTCCAAAAACTAAAACCTAAAATGTCTGTGTTGTTCTCAGTGAGCTCTACTTAATCCAAAACATTCCCTAATAAAGAAAAAAAAAATTGAGAGACGAAAAGCATTTTGGGCACTTGGACATGCAACACTGGAGCTGAAAAGTTCTGCTTGGCTTTCTGTCTTTCTGGCCTCCATCTCCATGACTGGATATGGCTACAGCCAGCCTGTCAGGAGGCCCCCTTGTCCTCTGTCCTGGCCTGGTCCTACACAGATAGAACCCTGCTTCCGCTCCCTGCCAGCACATCCCGAGACCTTAGAGCAGGTCTCTCAACTCCAAGCTGGACATGGCATTGTTGCTGAGACCTTCTCAGCCTCATGTCAGCTCCATCCAGCCTGGACTGACTCTTGTCTTTAAAAGAATCAGGTCCACCCACCTTTCATTGTCCGGTGACCAAGGGCAGTGAGGCGCCACCATTTTGTGTTCCCTGCACGCGTGGGTGATAAGTTGGGGTTACCTGCTTCCTGCCACTCAAAATGGTATCATAATTCAGTACAAAATATCAAGCAAGTCATCCATAGTCCCAGCATACTCACTGTTCTAGGATAATGAGGTTTGCCATGACTGCAATAGTAAACGCTTCTTCATGCGCTTGGTCACTGAGAAGAATGTTCTGCTCTGAGCTTCAGTTATTCTGTGTTCAAGGGCAAACAGTGTCTCTCTGTCGCTCCCTGGCACTGACCTGGCAGCATACTCCAGGACAGACAGAAAATGTGGGAGGGAGAGAGAGATGCTACAGGGCCTTGTGGACCCTTATGCCTTAGTCAGCTTGAGCTACTATAACAAAGCACAGTAGACTGGGTGGCTTATAAACAACAGGCATTTATTTCTCACTGTTCTGGAGGCTGGAAGTTCAAGGTCAGTGTATCAGCTTGGTTAAGTTCTGGTGAGAACCCTCTTCTGGGTTGCAGACTTCGTAGTCTTGTCACCTCACATGATGGAGAGCAGAGAGGAGAAGCAAGCTCTCTGGAGATGCTGTAAGGGTACGAATCCCACAGGAGGGCCCCAATCTCATGACCTTCTCTAGTCCCAATCACTTCCCAAAGTCCCCACCTCCCCATCATGTTCAAGGGTAGGGGTTCAACATATGAATCTGGGGGGACACAAACAGTCAGTCCATAACTTCTTGTAATGTCATTGGCTTTTCCCCTAAGGGAGAGGAAAAGCCATGGGCTGGCTTGAGTGGAGGGAGAGACAGGCTATGACTCAGCCATTGGCAGGCCCCTCTGTGGGCCCTGTGGGGAGGAGACAAATCTGTAGACAACCAGACAGGAACAGGAGACGCATGAGGGGGCATCTGCAAGAACCCACAGGAGGCACGGCGCTCAGGGCCACGCAGAGGCGGAAGTGTCGAGAAGCAGACCGATTCTGGGTCTGTTCTGAAAGATTTGCTGCCAGATTGGGGTTGGGGAGGTGCAGAGAGAGAGACGTGAGAGAACACTGTGGCTCAGAGGCTTCTGGACAAGATGCTCTAAGGAGGGAGCTATGAGACAGGGACGTCCTGAGAGGAACGCCAGACGGTCGCTCACACCTGTGATCCCACAGCTGTTCACTCTCTCGCCATGACCTTCCTTGTCCTGTACCGTAATCATCACTTCACATGTCTCTTTCCCAGCTATGGGTTCTCGAGGGCAGGGCCTGTGCCCTCTGTCACCATGTGACTGCTGTGACAACCAAGGGCTAGAAAATAGAGCCGTCAGACAGTGTTTGCAGAAGAAATAAATAGAGGATGAGTAGATGTATGATCAACCATAAAATTCTCAGAAAAAGAAAATCTAGCTTGAAGCAGATAGATTTAAAAAAGAAGAAGAAAAACTTGTTTTGTTGTTGTTATGGATGTTTTGGACAAGTGCTTGGCGACTCAGCGTTATTCATTAAAACTAAAACCATCATCCATCCCTCTGATCTAACAAAGACAGTCTTAGGAATCTAACTTGGAGAAAACACACACGTGCATACACACAAAGAAACGCGGGGAAGGCTTGTCTGTAAGAGGCAGAATTTAGGAAGAACCCAATGTCTATTATCCAAAAAATGAATAAACAACTGTGGCAGTGATATGACCAAGGAAAGCTATACAGTGAACACAAGAAAAGTTCAAAACCATGGTATCAACACGAATCTCAAAAACATATCATCGGGTGAGAACAGCAGTTAGGAAAATGACATGCTTTGACTCACCTGTAAAATCTACACCAAAAACACCTATTCTTTTTTATTTAATTATAATTTTTATCAAAGTCCTAGTGGATTATAGGATTTTAGGGCTGATGATAAAAAACTACAGGTCCCTGCCTCACCCCTCACCACCGATTTCTGTTCTCCAGAAATAACTATTTTTTAGCAATTTTAGCATTTCTATGAGTATCTACCTCTATATTTCTAAGTAAGATGTTTATGTTGCTACTTGTTTATTTTTCCAGGTCATTACCTCCTGTCTGCCTTCTTGCTATGAACCAAAATTATGGGGATTTAGTTCTTAGACTAGCCCTGCCCACACCTTCTCCCTCCCTCATCATCCTGGCAGAGTCAGACTAAGCCTTCATGCTACATAAGAAACAGGCAATGTCCACATCCATAACTGGGTCAAAAGCATCCACAGGTAAGCTAGCTGTGCCCGGGTAAGCTAGTTGTGTGATATGAAATATGCCTCTCTTCTACACATTTTTGATTTATTTTCTTTCTCTAAAACAAGTAATTATCTTGATCTTCTCCCACTTCCTTGTTTCTACATAGCTATCACTAACCCATCCTGAAATTCTCGACCCTGCCTGTAACCCAGCTCTTAGGATGATCACAGCATCACGTAAAGGGATGGCCATATGGTTTCCTTGACGACACCCTCTAGGGAGGGGCTGCTCTCAAGATCTGCTGACAGGGCCCTGGTTGCCCAGATTCATCCGGAGACTCTGCCCACAGCATCTACTTTCCTGATCCACCCCTCCCTGGGAGGGCACGTCCCCCCCCCCCATAGCTTCCTGAGAAAAGGCACAGAGATCTTGAATTTCTTAATTCCGTCCTTGCCCTTGATCTACAAAGTGGCTGTGGCTCGCACTTGACATAGATTTCCCAGGGAGTTCGAAGGCGCGGCTCCATTCCAGCTCCGGGGTTGCGTTCTGAATTCTGGTCCCAAATTTGAGATCCACATCCTCTCCCTGGAGGCTTCTAGGATTTTCTCTTCTTCCTGGAGTTTCGTGAGTTCATGACAATGTTCTCAGTGCTGGATCTTTTAAAATTAATTGTTCTGAGCCTCTGGGGCCCCAGAACGTGTAATTAGAAATCTATTTTATAAAGTTACAAAAAAGGCAAAAAAAAAAAAAACTTCGGAAGACAGTTTGGCGTTTCTTATAAAACTAAACATAACTCCTGCCATGTGACCCATGATCGTGTTCCTTGCCTTTATTCAAAAAAGTGGAAAACTGAAGCCCATACAAAATCCTGCACACGAATGTCTATAGCAAGGTTATTCATAACTGCCAAAACCTGGAAGCAACCAGGATGTCCTTCAGTGGGCGAATGGATAAAAAACTGTAGTACCTCCAGACAATGGAATGTTACCAAGCCACTAAAAGACATAGAAGAGCCTTAAAAACATATTGCTACGTGAAAGAAGCCAATCTGAAAAGGTTACATACGCTAAGATTCCAACTATATGACATTCTAGAGAAGATAAAACTACAGAGACTACAAATCAGAAGATTATTGGTTGGCAGGGTTCAGGGGGGTTGGAGGAAGGGATGGAGAGAGCTCAGAGAATTCTTAGGGCAGTGAAATTACTCTGTATGATACTGCAATAATGGACACATGTCATTATACATTATAAAATCTGCAACTTGATGTATTTCATCAGCTTTGCAAAAATCCCCAACTAATATCTCTTTATATAGTGCTTCTGCAATATATTCTCTTTCCTCCATTTTTAGAATTTCAATTACACATATTTTAGAACTTCCCACAGTATTCCATATTTTCTAAAGCTCTTTTTCATATTCTCAATGTTTTTATTCCATGCCTTAGTATGGAGATTTTCAGCAAACCTACTTTCTGCTTTGTCTAAGTTATTGATATACCAATCTCTTGTGTACTGATTTTATTTTTCTGCTTTAGATAAGTCATCGAATTCTTTTTATAAGTTTCATTTCTCTGATAAAATGCTCCTTATCTTTTGTTCATATTTGTTCAGTTGTTCACCTTTGTTGTTAACATATTGACAATATAATATCGTATTAAACTAGACATAAATATCTAGAAAGCTGGGGTTGGAGAGATTTTCCTTATCTCTTAACTAGGTAAATAGTATATTGCTTTGGTTGCTAGTTCTTCATTAAACCAAAAATTTCAGGATTCCAGCAATGGGCAAAGACTAAGAGAATATCTAGTTTAGAGGTTACAAACCCAAATGCCGACCAGCACCAGGCAGTCAGGGAGTGAAGCGGTCCAAGAATCATAAAAAGGGCAAATTCAATCAGCAAAGACACATGACACCTGTGGTGATGGGCAGATGCTGAGACTGGTGTGCCTGAGGTGTCCCAGGAGACGAACACTCCATCCTCAGGGACATTGGGACTCGCCGCTCGTGACAAGGTGGAAAAGTGGACTGAGTATTTACAGAGCTCAAATATTTCAACATACGAGCTATGTTTTGCATTAAAACACATACTTTTAAAATTCCAACATTAATTACTTTTTAAACACTGTGCTTACAAAAATAATAATAAAAACAGCAGCAGTTTGGGCCAGAGGTATGGCATTTAGAGCCTGGGCTCTGGAGCCAGACCACCTGAGTTAGAATCCTGCTTGGCAGGTGTCCTGGAGGAAGTCATTCCTCCCCTTTTGGTTAGAGTTTCCTCATCTGTAAAGCAGGTATGATATAAGTATCCACCTCGTGAAGTGGCCGGGTGGATTAGACAAGTTAATATCTATGATACTCCTAGAACTGAAATCATAAGTCCAGGAAAATGTTAATTAAACAAATAAAAGAGTTTGCAGGGCAGATTCCCTCCCTGAGTTGACATCAGCCCACGGGCACCATTTCTAAGCATCTGCCCTTGTCCAACCTCCTTACTCTACAGATGGGGGCACTATTGGGGCACACAAGGAGAGGGGGCCTGCTCTGGCATGCATGCAGCTCGTTAGCCCTACAACTGGGTCTAGGAC
>PVKZ01009137.1:0-12292 GCA_004027375.1 Macroglossus sobrinus
CCGCCCTGACTCTAGGGGCTCAGAGTCGGGGTGAGCACTGGTCAGGCTCGTCACGTGTGGGGGACAGAGAGAGGCAGGAGTGGGGTGTGAGGGGCGGGCGCTGGACCGGGGGAGGGGGTGAGGGCTGGGAGCAGCTGCCTTCCTTTGCTTTTAAAACTAACATTTCATCTTGTTCTAAAAAGCATCGGAAGCAACAGTCTCTTTTGCCAAGCGGCACCTCGGTTCACCCCCTCGGGAAAGACACGGGGACTGGGAATCAGTGATTCTGACAGTCCGTCCCTCGACGCCCCCTCACACGATGTCTCCGTGTCCCGAGCCCGTGCGCTTCCCCACGGCTCCCGGCGGCAGGGACGGGCTCGGCGGGGCGAGGACGCGTGCCCAGGGCCGCACGGGGACCCCGGCGCCCCGGATGCCGCCCGGGGCTCGCTGCCTCAGACCTCCTCTTCCCTTCCATCTCCCCTTCCGCCAGGCACTGTCGTCAACGACATCCGACCGCGTCACGGGGACGCCTTTGTCAAGACCCCTTCGGGCTCCCAGGGTTCGCCGTGGCTGGTGCTGACGGCCAAGGTGTCGTCACCACGTGCTTCTCCGACGCTCCCCGTGACGACGCCACGCGGCTCGTCCTGGCCACGCTGGGTGAGGGCGGGCGCGGTCAAGGCCGCCTCGCTCTACTTCCTCTCCCCCCACCCCCCCCCATATTTCCTCCTGTGCCAAATGAGCTCGCACATGGGGGTCCTTTTCTGCGTGGGCTCAGGAGGGCTCAGGGCCAGAGGGGCCCCCCCCCCGAGGCCAGCTGCTGCCCTTTCCCTCCTCCCGGGGGGCCCCAGGGAACCTCACGGCCGGGGAGTCAGCACTCCCCACCTCCTGGGGCGGGCACAGCCCTCAAAGGCCTGGCGGGAGGCAGCCGGCCCTCCTGCCGACCTTTCCCTCGGATCCTTGGGCCCGCACCACCCCTGATTCTGCGGGTGCCACGCTGGGCACCCTCACGGCCTGCTGTGTTCACTTTTAGAAAGGGAGGGAGCAAAGGTCGCACAGCTGGAGCCCCTGCCGGCGGCGTGGGGTGCCCCCCACCCCCGACCCTTCCTGCTGGGCCTGCTCCGGCTGCCTTCCACCTCCAAGGGGGCGGCAGGACCACGCCCAAAGGGGGAGAGGAGGGCTCCGGGCCTGTCACCACGAGCCTTACCCAGCGCATTCTCATCATCCTAAAGCCAACAGCACCTCCCGTCACTCCTATCTACGAGAGGGCAACTAACCGCTATTCTGTGGTCATATCAGAAAAGCAAACCTCACCTCCAGGCACCAAAACAGCTGCTCGACGGCGAGGTGGACTCACCCCTAGCCAAGCAGACTTGGTGCGGGGCCCCCAGCCCGGGCCGGCAGGGGCTGGGATGCATACTGGTGTGTGTGGGGGGAACCCCCGGGGGTCCACGACGCTGTGTCCACGCACGCCCCCGTGTCACGCATTCTTCCAGGGTGTGTTTCCTGGTGGAGGTGACGGCGACCTCGCTTGGCTGACGCTTTGTGTGGGCCGCTGGCGGGCCGCAGGCACGGGGTGGGGGAGGGGTGCGTCCCCTCTAGCCCCGTGTCCCGAGAGGGTCGCCCATTTTCAGAGGGTTCGCGTGTGGCTTCCAGGAGTGCATGCCTTGTTCCCCTCGGGGGCGGGGGGCACTGATGACATCGCATGTCCTTCTGCGGTGAATCGGTGAATCGGAACCCTCATTGATTCCGTCCCCCCGTCCCCCGCCCCCGTCCCTGATCAAACCGGAATGCTGTCGTGTGTGTGTGTGTGTGTGTGTGTGTGTGTGTGTGTGTGTGTGATTGGCTTATTTCTCTTTGCTTAATATCCTCGAGGTTCACCAATATTATAGTATATGTCAGAATTCCCTTTTAACGCCGGATAATATTCCATGCTATGTATAGCCACATCTTGTTTATCCACTCATCCATCGATAGATATTTGGATCGTCTCCACTTATTGGCTATTGTGAGTAACGCTGCTACGAACATAAGGGTGCGACCATCTCTTCGGGACACGGTTTTCGGTTCTTTTGGATATGTATCCACTGGCGGGACGGCTGGATCACACCCCAATTCTGTTTTTAAATGTATTCGTTTTCCACGATGGCTGCACCTTCCCATCAACCATGCACGAGGGTTCTAATGTCTCTGCATCTTCTTCACCAAAACTCGTTTTGCTTTTTCGAGCGTAGCCACCCTAATGGGTGTGGGGTGATAGCTCATGTAGTGTTTGTTCATTTGCGTTTTTCTGACGGTGAGTGACGTTGAACATCTTTTTATACGCGTCTTGGCCATCTGTAAGTCATCCTTGGAGAAATCTCTCTTCAAGTTCTCTTTTTAAATCGCGTCCGTTGTCGTTGAGTTGTATATGGCTGTTAGCTTTTACATTGTGTTACAAACCTTTTCAGGCGTACAAAAATGCTTAAAAAGATAACCTGATGGACATCCTCGCACTTACAATCCAACCTTTTTAAAAAAGGAACATTTTTAACGGACCTATCTGAAGATGCGACGTTCTCCCACAGGCTTCGTTTCCTTCCAACGTTCCTAGTTGCCGCCAACGGACTCACTACCCAGACTTCGGGGTTTATCATTCCCGCCATTTTTACACATGAAATTGCCTGTCTGTCTTATACGTAGCATATTTTACTGGCTTTACAACTCGCTGGAAGTCACTGTTTACATTCTTCCGCGACTGCGTTTGTGATGTTGGTGGGCTTTATCCCCGTCGATACGAGTAGCCTCCAGTCATTCATTTCCCTGGCCCTGTAGCGGTGGTTCTCAAACTTTGTGCTCTTAGGAACCCTTCCCCTTCTTACGCATTACCGAGGGAGACAAAGAACTTTGGCTTATGGGGGTTCAATCTATCACCCTTGGCCATGTCAGAAAATAACACGGAGACAATTTTGAAACAATTTTTTTTTATTAATTAAAAAGAACAATAAGGACCTATTATGTGTACTGGCAAATAATAAATATTATTCATATTATTATTTAAAGGGCCACGTAATGGCACTTTCAGTTGTTTGCAGAGCTCTGCCATGTCTGGGTGACGCTCAGCTGGCTTCTCGTGTGCTCTCTGGAAAACCCCACTGCTCAGAATGACAAAGAAGCCGTAGGACTTGCCTGATGTTTGGACCCGAGGCCTCCCTGAGTCTTGATCCCACGTTGAGAACGACCGCTCCGTAGAACTCCACGGAAATAAATACGTGACCTTTTTTAAATCCGTTTTCTGCCGATGGTCAGTTTCCCTCGCCCTTCAGCGTTGCTGGATCTGGCCGTGCGACCTCAGGCGGCAACTCGACCCCTCGGGGTTCAATGTCCTCATCTGTCAAACGCTAATATTTTGACCATCGTGTGGACGGAAACTGCTCCGTCGAGAGCCGACGGGTACTGGGCGCCCGGCCAGGCCGGGCCCACTCAGCATGTGACAGGAAGGGACACAGATCACACGTCCCCAGTGCACACGTCCTGTCAGCTCTCTCCCCGGAGAACGAAAATGAAAGCCGTACGTGGAAGATGACTGTGATAGCAGACGTTTCTTCCAAGACGTCTCTCTTTATGTTTTACTTTTATTGGGAAGGAAAATGATTTCCTTTAAGAATAACCTAGTCCAATGCTACGGTGACTCATTGGACCCTCCTCACGAGAAGCAAGGGTCTGCCTGTGTCACCTTTAAGGGACAGTGGAGCCGAGGCGTTACTTGTTTGTAGAGCTTCGTTGCGAAACCTCTCCTCTCTCTACCTGGTGCGTATACCAACTCTTTTTAGCAACGTCTATTTCAGACACTATAAATTCGGACGAATCAAGCAATCCTCCCAGACAGACTGCCAAACGGAACAGTATTCGCCGAGCTGTAATGCTGCTCTATCTTTCCGATGGCGGGGGAAAGACATCCATTGTGGTGACTATATTGTAAATAAGCATCCAAGTAGGACTTAGGGCGTTTCAAAGGCTGCATTTCATTCGATTCTATGACTCGCTTTGTTTTGATGAATTACTTTCAGGGGGAGGCCATGTGGCAGTTTTATAGTGTTACAGGGATGTTGCGTAAGTGGGTGCCACATGGCGGATCAGAAATATGGTTTATAAACCACGATAGGAAGAATGATGAGCTTCTCATTATTATACTTCCTTCTCATTTCCTGGACCACGTCTGTCAAGCCACGGACACCGTGAGGTCTCTAGAGCAGGCGCAGGGGCCGACGGTGTCACGTGAGGTCACTGCTCCTGCAGACGCCCCCCGCCCGCTCCCCTTCTGCCCCCCGCCCGCCCTCGGCGGCCGCTGCCCGCTGCTGCGCCGGCCTCGCCCAGCGAGGCCCCGACAAGGCCACCTTCCAGACGCCCCGGCCCCCTCGTGGTCCTCTTCCCTGGTGTGTTACGGGACACGGCGACTGCCCTTCTGTCTCCCGTCTCTGGTCGCCGTTCAGCCCCGTCTCTCCGGAAGTTCAGCTTTCTTTGCCGAAATAAACACGGACCACGTCCAGGGTTTGACGTTGACTCCTTTCTGGCCTGTCTTGGCGTCTCACCCACGCCAAGGGCCGCGGGGGTCCCCTCCTTAGTGGTGACCTCAGAGAGGGCATCGCTCTCGGACCGATGCCTGCGCTCCATCAGTCCTGCCTTTGCAACCACCTGCTGGGCCTCTGCAGGTGGCGTCCTACCTGGCAGCACCTCGGGCACGACCAGGACCGATGTGAAGTCCACCGTCTCCTCCTCGCCTCTGCCTCTCCTCCTTCCTGTCTCGCTCAGTGGAATGACCGTCTACCGACCACGCTGGAAATACCGGAATCCACTGTGAGGACCCCGTTACCGTCATTCTTCACATCCAACCCCGCCCCAAGCCTGGGGATGCCGTCTGCTGATCCCTCTCGTACTTCAGCCTTTCGGCTTGAGAGCTTCAGACGACTGCAGTGAACCCCGAGTCGGGGCCCACCCCTCGACTTTGCATGCCGCCTCTTCCTCTTCCGCGTCGGCCCCCAGAGCTGCCCCTCACGTCGAAAACCGCGAAGCAGCTTCTCTCTGCCTGACGTACGGAGTCCAGACCCAAAACCCCTCACGATCTCTTCACCCTGGACAACCTTCAAGGTGCGAGGCATTTAGAAATGTGTCGGCTTCTTAGGATGTGTTCTTGTCCATCGTCACGAATTTGTTTAAGAGAACCTTCAGCAAAACACACACCTCCCCACACACGGCTATAAAGATGAAAACAGACATGTGATGCTAATATATATATATATATATATATATATATATATATATATATATATATATAAACAGCTTAGCAGACACACATGCAAGGGGACGTGCAGAAAGCCACAGCTGATTTAACTTGCAAAACCACAGCGTTAGCTCAACTAAAGCAAAGATGACTTAGATAAAATACAACCAGGAAACTGAGATAAAGGATAGGGGGGTAAAGAGCTGAAGCTGATGGTTTAACAGTAAACATCGTGGGTATCACGGGAAGGCCTGGGAGACTGCTGAGGACCAGGAAGCTGATGGACAGGCTCCACGGAGCCCCCCGGGAGCAAGCCGTCCTCAGGGGGGTCCCCTGCCTGCTGGGGTATCATCCCCTTGGTACAGGTGGAGAAAGGAAACTGTTTTAGGTTGAAGTTGGGTGTTTGAGGTTGATATTGAAGAGCACTGGTGTTCGTTAAGGTTGTCGTAGGGCCAGAGCCAAAACAGTGAATGCCAGAGGCTCTGCCACCAACCAGCTGTGACACCCCGAATGCCCTGCCCGGCTCCTCTGGGCCCCAGTTTCCTTCTGCTCATTTCAGCAAGAGGCGATACGAAGTTGAGAACTCTTAGAGAAAGGCTCGACAGTCAGAGGCCGTATACTGAGCGGCAGATACGTACAGGGCACCTACTAAGCGCCAGGCACACGCTAGCGAAAGGGTGAGCCCGCGCCAAGGGGCCGGGGGCCCGGCTCATCTCCAGGGAGGCAGCAAGGCTAGGACCGTGCGTCATCTGGGACGAGGGACAGAGCACGCCTTTCCCGCATCGCCTGACGACGTGTCTGAGCCGCCCGCCCCCCTGTCATAGGGCGACCTCATGGCAGTGAGGACACGGCAGGGGTCTCCCCTCCGTCTCACCCTCCATGGGAAGGAAGCGTTTAGTCACGTCACCTGTCTGTGGCTCCTCCCTCCCCTGCTGTCGGGTCACAGCACCTGCCATGGGCTGAAGTATCTTATTTACTTGCTGTTTGCTTTCTTTTTCTTTTTTTAAAATTGTGTTTATCCTGAGTAGAAAGCAGGCGTCATGAATGAGGGCAGGGACCCTGGCCTCGAAACACCCGGATCCATCCCTGACCAGCTCCATCCATCCCGCCCTCCCCCACCTTCATAAACACCCCCGTCTTCTCTAAGTGACCGACCACGCCCCTCACACGTGTGACGCGAGTCCCAGCGGTGCTTGCATCTTTAGGCTCGTGCTCCTCAGACTTCTGTTGCCAGGGTTTCCGGGGCTGGGATGGAGAGAAGCAAGGACTTCTTGGCAGGGTGACGGATGGAGGGTGTTTTGCGATCAGGGGGACGGCGCCTTCCGGAGGTGGTCACCCCTATGTATGAGCCGCTGGGAAGGGTGTGCCAGAGAAGGGAAACCCCGCGTGCAGTCCTGGTCACGTGGGGTTTCCTCCTCGTCTCCACGTCCGAGTCCACAAATAGCACAGGCTGAGGGACGGCCACCAGTCAGGCCCCACGAGGGACAGAAGGGAGGACGTCAAAATGGAAGCCGGACCGTGTGGCTGCTCCGCGTCCACCCCGGGACAAGGAACCGTGGCTATGCTGTGCCTCGCGACTATTATTCCTTTTCCTATTTATCCATTTTCAGGGGTAATAGCCCTAGCTATCCGGTCAGTGGCTCGGCCTCTGAAAACGGTCCCTTGGCTCAAATAGGAAGCGTTCCATTGGCACGGGTGATTCGCTTTTGCAAACCAACCGAGGAAATAATCAAGTCTCGGTCGCTTGAAACGGTTCTTCGGGAAAAAAAAAAAATATATGGGCGGAAGAAATGTGTTCTCGAGTAAGGACGCCTCTTTGAACTTTCCGGAACCTGGCGCACCAGAAACTTGTCACATAATAATTAATAATAGACACAGAAAAAGGAAGGGAAACTCAGCGTGAACCTCGTTGGTGAGTCCGACGTGAGGACTCACTGGCTACAAAGCCAGTCGCGAAGCGACGTCAGGCTCACACCGGAAAACCGTTTATCTCACAATAAATATGGTGCTCTTCTCGTCTTATTATAATCTCCAGGACAACCCCGCACAGTTCAAGTGCAGACTTCAGAGCTGTGGCGAAAGAATGTGCATCTGGCCGCATTTCTCACTCGTGTTTCATTTTAACTTGCTCTTTGCGAGTTACCGCAGTCTGTGTGTGTGTGCGTGTGTGTGTGTCCGTGTCCATCCTTAGAGGACAGAATTTGCCACTTTTAACTTGTACAGTGTATCATTCAATAGAGTGTGAAAGGCATGAAAGAATGACGAAAGGAGAATAAACATATAAGGCGAGAGCTCCAGAAGGGCGTAAAGAGGATTCGAGATGACTAAAAGACCGGGAGAACGAACCGGGATTCTAAAATCCATTTTCCAAGTTTACTCCCAAGGTGTTTTTCCTTTACGGTGCGGCAGGCTTGAAGGACAGCGGGCGGACAGGCAGCGCAGCGCGGTGAGCCTGGATTTGGTGTCCGGCTTTCCTGGAGAGGAAACACTCAGGTCGCAAAGAAGTAGGAGTGCAGGTAGACGGTCAAGGTCGAGGAAGAAAGAAGGGGCCCCCAGGCCCATGAGCTGGGCCGTGTCGGCCTCGGCGGGAACTCGCGAGTGACTGGGTCCGCGGCGGGAGCCAGAGCAAAGCCCCGGGCCAGTCCCCGCCCCCCCCCGCCCCCGTCTGCCCCGAGGGGCAGAAACGTCCAGGCTTCCGTGCAGTTTTGCAGCCTCTGAATGCCTGGAAGATCCTGCAGGCTGCCCCGGGCACCCAGGGGCGCCCTCTGCGGCCAGGAGCAACTGCTCTCGGAGGATCCGGAAAGGCAGTGTCCGTCTCAGCGGGGCTTCTTCTGGCTCGCTGTGTGAAGCCGAGGCCGAGCCCGAGTGAGAACGTTCTCTGTTTCTAAAATGAGTGACGCGTTGAGCGGCAAAACAGAGAGACGCGGCCCAGACAGACAGCGTCTGGGACGGAAAGAGGGACGCGCGTGTCGAAACTCACGTCTTAGGACGGATACCTGTGCCAACTGGCATCTAAAAAAAAAAAAAAAACATGAGTCGATACGCAGCGTCTATCGCCCGAGTCCGGCTCAGCCAGGGACAGCGCTGACGTGGCAGGAAGCGTCCAGCTGCCGGCGGCCAGAAGCCAGCCCTGCGTCTCCTGTAGTCAGTGGCTCTGTGTGACGTTGGACGAGCCGCCCCGTGTCCTCATCAGTTACACAAGGGCGATAGCTGGACCCACCCGGGACGCGTTAACGGGTGTCGGGCGATCAGAGCAGCCCCCGGGGATGCGGAGAAGGCTCAGTGCCAGCCACGGTCCCCAGGACCACGTCCAGACACCCAGCAGGGTCCGGGAAAGGATGGCCGTGTTGGCTTCCTCCATCTTCAGCCGGAAAAAGGTTTCTCTCCTGACAGCCGCGTCCTTCACAGTGGTGTTGTCAGAAGAAGGCGACGGCCTGGGCTCTTTCTCGGTGGGTGTCCCCTGTCGGGGCGTAGCTGCCACCTGCCTCCCCCCAGTCACACCGCGGTCCCTGTACCTCGTCACTAGGGTCAGGCACGTGCTGGTCGGCTCCACAGTCACGCTATTCGGTAGGGTTGGCTCAGGAGTGAAGACCCCCCACGCCAGTGACATGGGCGGCCTCCGAGGTGCGGGGGGAGGGGACAGCCCCGCGGTTTCCCCGGGGGCCGCAGCGTCCCTGCACGTGGTGTCTGGAGGGAGGCGAGGGGCTGTGTCTCGTTCGGGGTCTGGGCGTCCTGCCTGTCGCGTTCAGCGCCCTGCTTTGCCCGGAGCCCCCCAGATGTCACGTGGACAGACGGGTCCGGTGTCAGGCATCTCATCTCCTCGCCGTCCCTCCGTCCGGCCCACGGCACGCACGGGCCGCCCCTCCCGTCTGATTCCATTCGCTCTCTCACAGGCCGCCCTGGCTTCTTGTCGCCCGCCGGGTGGGCGCGTCCTTTCTCTGCGCTTCGGAAGTTTGGCGCCGGCCACTTGGGCTCCGTCACGTGGCTCGCCCTCCGTGGCTCCGGCCCTCCTCTTCGTCACCCGCCTCCTTCCTGCGTGGGGGTTCTCTGCTCTCCGCTCGCCCGGGCACCATGCCACCCTGTCACCCGCCTGCACTCAGCCGACATCGGGAGGCGTTTGCCGAGCGCCTGTCTGGGGGGCGGCGCTACAGGCGGGGCGGGCCGGCGAGAAGGGGACACGGGGCCCGGCCCTCCAGGGGCTCACGGGGAGGCTGGGGCAGGAGGGGTGACGGTCACCTCTGCGGGGACGCTGCCTGCGCAGGATGCTTGGGTTCCGGGCCGAGGGTGTCCTAACACAGCGTGAGGGGCTCCCGGGGGGAGGTGACATCGGAGGGGTCCACGGAGCGAGGACTCGGAGGGGGAAAGAGCATCGCGAGCCCGTGGTCCCACACAGAGCCGTGCGCGGGGCTTCGGAGCTGGGAGGCTGGACAGGAAATCGGGGACCTGTGGGGAGGGACCCCCCCCAGCCGCGTGCAGGGCCTGGATTCTCTTGTGCGGGTGACGTGGGCCGACCCAATGGTGCTTAGAGTAGGGAGGAGCCGTCAGACGTTTGTCGAGTCGGAACCTTCTGCCACCAGGGAGAGGACGGGGCGAAGAGCGAGGCTAGAGGCCCCGTCTCGGAAAATAAACGTGGGGCGCCTTCGACCAGCTGTCACACCGACAGCCGGAATGTCTGTGCCTGATACGCCGTGACTGCAGAGATGGCTACGGCAGCAGGTGCCACCTCCGACAGCCCGTCCCCGTGAGCTCGGCTGGCCTGGGGTGCGTCCCGGTCAGCAGAACGTGACAGAACCGTCGCTCCGAGACTTCCCTGTTTGCGCCTCAAGAGAGCTGAGCTTTCGTCTTTGTGTCCCTCTTAGGATCTCATCGCCGTGGGAAGAAGCCTGAGGTAGCCACACAGAGAGGAAGAGGGGGGCGTGGGGTGGCCCCACCCGCCAGCACCACAGACGCAAGCGACCCCCTCTCAGAGCTAACCGTGACCCCACAGCGAGACCCCGGGGGTCAGCACGAGTCGCAGAGTCACCCCAAATTCCTGATCCACAGAATCACGGCCAAAGGAAACGGTGTCGTTTCAAGCGGCTACGTTTCGGGGGACAGTGTGTTAAGAGCGATTCACTCCGGGTCATCGAAGGGTCAGCTGCGGCCGTGACCGTTCAGCAGCGACAACCCGTGCCGAGCCGAGCGTCCCCGTCATCACGGCCGAGTCGCGTCGCGAGCCTGGGTCACACTCCACCGATTAGCGCTCAGGCTGTTTTTTTTTTTTGTTTTTAAAGGGGTTCTTAGGACATGTAATCCGCTGATTCTGTCTTGCAAAAGGCTGGCTGAGAAAGCGTGGCGTGCAGATTAACATTCTCTGAGGTTCAGTCTGGACTTTCCTGCCCGTTGTGGCGGTTTTCAGACACACCCCCAAACAAACACACCTTGCCCTCTGCAGAGCGGATGCCGGTTCTGGACGGTTCGCTTCCTCTGCCGTGTGGCTGAGCCTCTCGGGCTGGGACAGGACGCGACAGAATCGTGGGATCTTTCTCGAGGTCTGGCTCTCGGGACCCAGAAGTCAAGGCTATTTATTCTTCCAGGAGAAAATGGCTTTGACATGTTTCCGTGGCTATGTATTCTCTGTGCTCTGGCTGCGTCTAGTCTGCTCTCTGAAGGCTAGAGGCTGTCCTCTCATTTCTTCCGACAGGGTGAAATTCACCCACGTGATGATGCGTGGACACATTTGTCTCCGCCGGCTCTGCCCGTGGGACACGGATAGATAACAGATGCGTTTTCCTCCATTCATTTCTAAAAAGGACGTGCTGATTTGGGTTCAGAACGACGGGCAACTTTTTTTTGTCGAGTCAGGTGCATTTCTTTTGCTTCAGGAAGGAACAAAAAAAGCGTTTTCCTCCTGCTCAGATGGCTTGCTGAAGCGTGCTGAGTCACGGATCTCAAGGGTGCTATAAATATTAGCAAATCTCAGTGCCCGGGGAACCGGGCAAGGGTGCCAGCAGCGAGCCTGTGTGTCGTGGCTGCCACGGAGGGAGGGAGGGCAAAGGGCCTTGTGCTGCTGGGCCCTCGGCGAGCACTTAAGCTGCCTTTGCTGTGGAATCTGGAATTATGCAAGTTATTTCTGATGGGATTATCTCATCCACGTTAAAAGGGCTTTATAACACTCCAGGGCTGGCTCCGGGGTAAGTAAGGGGCAGAGTAAGGCAAGTTCCTCTTAAGACAGAGTTTGTTTACGGCGACCGTGAATGTCACCCCTTCGGCACGGCCCCACCCTGTCCTGCAAGAAACACACACCCCGGTTTTGTTTGTCTCGTCGCACGCTAGTGCCAAGCGTCGAACCTTTTCTACAGGAGGGGAGGTTCCGTCTGGCTGTCATCCGTCGGTGTCTTATCTTCCGGGACGAAGTCAGCGTTCGGAGGGAGCCTGGTGGCCGCCACGATCCATCTGGACTCACCGCCCCCACCCAGGCAGTCGAAGGGAAAGCCTCGTTCTCGCCTTGCGACACTCTGACACAGCAAAGCCGGGAGAGTGTTTGGAGCTGAATGGCTTCGTGGCTGGTGAAGGGTTCCACGTCCCACTGCTGGCCACGCCTCAGGGCTGGCCCCCGCCTGGGGGCCTTAACCTCCCTTCAGCCCCGTACGCCCCAGGCATTCATAAAGAAGACCCCCAAACCGCTACACACAAAGTAACAGGTTCCTGCGGGGTCTCGGACACCCCCTCATCCAAGTGGCACACTCAGATCCGGGATCTAGGGGGGCCCTCCCGGCCGCAGTGTGGAGGACAGGGCACAGAAGCCGGGCCCGGGCTAAGGCAGGAGGGGTGGGATGGGGTGGCTGCGGCGAGGGGACGGTCGGGGCGCGGGGGGGGGACTCACGGGACCTGGTTTGGGCCGAGCTGCCGAGCTGGGCGGTCGGGGAACAGCATTCGGGTTCCTGGTTATGCGGGGACAGGGGGAGCCCGTGCCAGACACGGGAAGGGAGATGGGGGGACTCAGGGAAAGGGGACTCATGGGGCGGGGCCAGCAGGACCCCGGGCAGTGGGTGGCCATGTCGTGCCCAGCGAGGA